>MQUG01000618.1:0-80153 GCA_007213375.1 Steinernema feltiae | reverse complement strand
GTCGAGGTGATTGATCCGCTCGGAACTCTGCAGTTGATGTTCAATCCGTCTGGATCACAGTTCGACGAAGGCAAATTTACTCGCGAAACAATTATTGCTGAAAGAAACGCAGCTATGAGCACCGAAGAGTATGAGGAATTCTGCGAATGTCGACGATTCTCGTTCTGTACGCAACCTCAAAAACGGTCAGTCTCATGTTTCTTTATTCCTCGCATAATTTGTCCATTTCAGAAAGGCGGATTTGATGAGGAAATTTCGTGAATGGTTGGGAAGTCCGAAAATCTCCGATGAAGCATTGTGGATTCTCAGTTTCTGCGCTACTGAGATTGTGGCGCAAACAGTGAGAATTGCGACAACGTCGCGACTACATGAAGCAAAGAATTACTTTAAAGATGAGGTGCCCGCCTATTCGCTTCAAGTCCGACATTATGAAGAAGCTCTACGAAGGACACCAAGACGACGTTTATTCAAAGGATGTCTGTTGTTCGCTGATTTTTGATTACATCTGCATAAAACAGATTAAAACACGAACGACTTACGTTTAGAAAAAGCTCTATTTGTATGCTTCTGCACAATTGTTTATTTCTAAACGTTTATTTCTTCAATTTTACTGCACAAAATGAAATAAATATACATATTAAATAAATTGTGATCAAAGAAATGCAAATTGTGAATTTCAATCTTGGTCTGGTAGATCAGGGAAGATGTTAGATTTGTATAAAATGCCGTTTGGGAGCCTTTCAATAATTTAGATAGTAAGTTAACCATTAATCTGTAAAATTATGATAAGATCGATATGCAGTTTCGGGACAGAAGATACAAGTAGAGGAGAGAACAGCGACAACGCATCAATTCTACATTGTTCTGCGGTCACCACTGGCTTTTGCTAGTAGCATTTTCAGTCCCGTTAAAGTTCTGTGCAGTGGTCACCACATTAAGGTCCAGAGTTGGATTATGCAAAGGCATTGGAATCTGATTTCCGAGCCCAAAGAAAGCGGGATTATAGTTACCAAAAGGAGCAAAACCATTTGCGAGACTGGCCATTGGATTGACAGTAGGTAGAGCTGGGATGGTGGGCAGCCGCAAACTAGACAGCGGAGCGAAACCAGGGAGGAGAGCGTCAATGGTTGTTGTGGGAACTGGCGGGGAAAGAACTACAGGCGGCACATTGAGATTTGGGAGACCGGTGCAAGAGTCGCACATGAAGCCGTTGACTTCAGAGACGGGCGCAAAGCTCTCGAGAACAATTGGAACAACCACTTTCTGCCCGAGAACACTGGGCGGAATGATCGAAGGATCGAACAGACGACCAGTGATCCACGGATGATTAAGACATTCCTTAGTGGAGAAACGCTTCATCGGATCGTGGCAAAGCATATGCGTTGTAAGATCAGCAATCTCGTGGCACTGGCGCATAGTCATCGACGAATGGAGTTCAAGCTGTGCACGGATGGTCTTTACTTTCTCGCCCGATCCTTTGGTAAGACGTTTGAAATAGTGCTAGAACCCGAATGCCACAAATATAGGCGGAAAATCAGAACTTACCTCACTGAAGACTTCATGAATGACTTTAGGATCACAAAAATTGACAAAATTGGTAAACACAAACGCCCCAATCCTATCGACCATCTGCGCAATGTGCTCCTGATCAAAGGTGACGTTGTCGCTTTTCTTTGGGTCCGGTGTGTAGAGATGTTGTAAGCGTAGCACAATTGAAGAGGACACAAGCGAGCGCGTAGACGTCGCTCGTGTAAAAGTTGAGACTACTTTTGAGGATCAACTCCGGGCTACGATAGTACTTGTTTTTGCCGGGTTGAGGAGAAAAGTTTAGCAGCCAGCTAGCGTTTCCAAAGCCTCCAATTTTTGCGCGCATGTCTGCGTTTTGGCGAAGTGCTGAAATGAGCGAATAACGGTTAATTTTGGAAACTTTTGATCAAAATTTGAGATTATTTTGTCGTAAAAGGAAGGTGAAACTCACTTTTAAGATGGGCATGCAGAGCATAAATGACTCCTCGATTTTCTCGACGTGGAATTGAACCCTAAAATCAATGGAAACCGTATTCTACTACTCTATTTCATGTTCCAACCTTTCTGTTCAAAAGCACCTCAATCGTAGCTGAGGCCTTTGCGTACACTGGCAGAACCGCTTTTGCCGCATTCAGCTTTAGCATGTAGATTGCGTCACTGCACGTTTGAAACTCCGACTGGCACATGTAGATGTCTTTGGCTTCACATTGTGGTGCAGCACGCCGGCACCGTGCAGTGCATCCAATCCGAGCAAAATGTTCTTGGCGACCATTTGCAGAGAAGTGTACTTGAGCTTGCCGTGTTTGAACGAATGCTGATAGAGGCTCCTGCCGGCAACTATAATCTCAAGACTGAATTGATGCGTTTTATAATCACGACTTTACCTCAGTGACCAGAACGCGATATCCGACCGTCAAGTTGTTCTTGTAAGTATCCACAACGATCAAATCGTCGATGTATTCGACGATTTGAGGACATTTAAGTGCGTTGAGACTACGATAAAGCTGAAAGGGTCATATTTAGGCAAATATGCTCGATATTACGACAATTTCAGATGATAGAAATAACTTACAGTAATCTCGCGTTCAGCGTAATTCAGCTCACACGCCTTGTAGAATTTCAGAGCAACAAAGCGACTTTCGCGGTTCTCGAACAGGTTCCCACGCTAGCCACACGGTAGAATGGTCGCCCCAGCCGAGCTTACAAATAATCATGTATTGCTCGTTGATAACTTCGCTGACGATTGTGAGACGATAGCCCATTCCGTCCGGTTTGTAACCGTCGGCAGGCTCTTGCGGAAGATCCCGGCGACGCATGATGACTACGAATTACTGAAATGAGCTGATTGCAGGCGCGAGTTTGGTCGCGATGCGCGCCGCTGCGTCACCGTTCGTTATGATTTTATGCAGACGCGAAAACACGTCATCGAAGCTCTGGATCGACGAATAGATCGTCGGAACTCGTCAGATGCGGAGTAATGCTGATGGCGGTGGCAGGAGGCAAAATGTACACTAGATTGGAGCTCACAAGGTAGAGCAGCCGGAAAGGGTTTTTGTACTTTCCGAGGTGCTGCACTTTTGGAAGCGACAAAGGGGTAATCGAACAAAGGAGGAAAAGTTTGATTTTGCTCGAAGATTAACGTCTGCGCTGCTGTCACAAAAAGCGTTGCATAGTCCAACAAACGTTCACAATGACCGAAACGCGTGTCTCTTCAAATTAATTATCTCAATTCTTTCTAGTTTCACGCTACACAGAGCACAAAATTGTGCGGTTCCAAAAAAGCGAAAAACTTGTTAAGTTTTTGATTGCCAGGATAAATGCTTTCTCCGTTTGAAAGTGCTAAGAAATTAGCGGAAAAATTGGAGGTGTTCTAGACACCCACTGTTCGTAATTGGAGAAAATTGTACGAGGAACTGACACAGAGACTAATTGAACGTTTCCAGTTGAACTTGCGCAGAAAAGGAGTTCTGAAACGGAGTTGCTGGTTTACATTTATCTCACGTTCATCATTGTTGGAAGTTCAATAATAGAGGTGAAAAAGAATTAGATATAAAAGTTCACCAATCTTAGTTTTACTATAATGCGATAGTTCATGTGAGACACAAATTCATAAAAATCGTGCTCAAAGGCATTGAATGGTTACATATGAGAAGCAGGAAAATTTGGCACCCTGTATTTATTTAATGCTTGGCTAGCTTTGTGAGAGTAATCGTAAGGCTTCCTTCTTGGCGAACTGTACCGTAACTGGCTTGGGCTAAGGCTAACTGCTTTAGTGGTTTAGCCTAGCTAGTGGCTTCGAAGAGCAACCTTTTAAGACGCGTTTAACCTGGCAAAACGTTGTCGTAAGTCGGGATTTCAAAGTTTTTTTCGTGACATTAAACATCATTTCAGTTGAAAGTTATTGGTTACTGGGGGTGCAGAATTTGAGACCAGTAGTTCTATCCTTTATTATTGGAACTTGGAATGATTGGAAAAATAATTAAACCTCAATCAATTTTCATGCAATTTAAAGCAAAAAATCACCTCCCATTACGAGAAATCTTTCAACAACGGCGCTACATTTTGCCTTTTTCTACGACAAAACTTTGCACAGCTCAACACGTCCTAGAGAAAAATTAAGTTGCACGGAACTGTTCGCGTTCTGCAAAGAGTTTGTACTAATCGACAATTTGCACTCTCGGCAGCTTCGTGAGCACCCGACGGATACAACAAAGAGGGAACGAGCGGGTATTAAGCACGCCGAAACAATCGCCTATAGCCATTTCTTTGCAACCATGAACAACGTGGGATTACGACGTGATCGCCTCAACCCGCTCACATAGTTGAGGTGACGCCGCTATTATCACGATTCCTTACAAATGAGTGAGCGCAATGAACCCCTCGAATTCCCATGGCGATGAATTGTGGTTGGAACTTGTGATGCTCACATGACCCGCAGGTGGTAATCAGGTGTAGGGGAAGGCGCAACCGAGCGCTACTCATCGTTCTTCAATTTTCTCCAGGCACTAATTAGCAAACCAAGAATACGATGGCAATTAGGCAAATTATTGTCATCAACACGTTATTGAGGTGTTCAATACAATTCGTTGTAAATGGGCCTTCCAGCGGACGCGATAGAAGCTTGAAATCGAAAAATCTTCAACGTTTTGTCCTTAAAGCAAAACAATGGTTGCAAGCACAGTAAATAATCCCACGAGCCGCGACGTTTAACTAGTGCTTGAGGCCGCTTCCAGACAGAAGAATGCAAGCCAGTCTGCTTAATAATTTACGAATTATTACAAAACTACACTTACGATAATTGAATATTTGGCTTTGACTGTCGTGGGCAAAAGGCTAAACAAAAACGACACAAATGACGGAAAAACGTAGACAACAAAAAAAATTCAACAGAATGTTTGATTTACTTCCATTATCGCATTTGGGATGATGTCGTTTGAACTTCATTGAAAATTGAAATTTTGAGTTTTAATAATATCACAAAATAGATTAAATAAAAATTTAAAAACTAGCTGTAAAGTATTTTAAAAGTTTAAAAAGCAAGAAAACCAGCGAACATTCATTTGGAAAGAGTGAAAAACAGAAATATTTGACAAAGAGAATTTAAAAAAAATTGATTAAAAAATTAAAAATATTTTTATCAATTTCTATCAATTAACACAATCAAATACAAAATTTGGGGAAATTTTAGAAAAATAAATAATTAAACAGGCAAAAAAAACAATTTTGCGACGGCAAAAATATGTTTCTCAATAATATAAAAAATACGTTTTAAAAAGTCGCCCTTTTCGTTCAATTACTTATATATGAACCGTGCAAAGTCTAAATCGGATTTTAAAATTTTTGTTCCAAAAATTAAGAAATAAGGGACATTCTCAAAACATGTTTCTGATACCGTCGTTAAAAAACTACAATAGGCATTGCAATGTGGAATTCATGTACACAATTGATCTCACATTCAATGAGTTTTATGAGACCTACATGAGCTGTCGCTGCTAAGCAGCTTGGAACAAACAACCAATTGATGCACTGTATGAGCAAGCATGTTATGTCGCTTGACAAACAATTGAGCTCCAATTTGCTTTAGAAAACATAACTAATTACTTCTCGAATAAACACGGGAATTTACCTGACAGCTATGTGTCAGTCGATGGTTCTGCTCTCGAAAACAAGGCGTTGTTCTGAAAATCGCGCGTATAGGCTACACTTACCGTAGGTTTGTAGTGTTCATTGCGTGTCGTCGCTTTGCTGCTTCCGCACTACAAATCGTTCATCTCGTCCGTTTGTGGTTGGTGGTGGGGAGCGCAAACATTTCAAGTGAATTAATTTTCACACCCGATTTTCTACGAACCAACGCCCGAAACATGTAAACTCTGTCACGCAACTTGGTGTTTGTTTTGATATGACTGTCACAAATCGTAAGAAGGTGAAGAGAGGACAGGAATGCTGCCTTGTTGGGGTGTCTGCTGGGCGCTGAATTAACAGCCATCTGATTTATTATTACCGAGAAACTGAAATGGCACTAATATTTACAAAATCAACCAAAATCACAGCTAAATGCAGAGGCTCCTGGCCCAACAGTGGTTGGTGCCCCCAAAGAGGTGGTCTGCTACGGTCTGAAAGGACAGAACCAAATACATACAATATTATATATAAATAATAAAGAATACTCTGTGTAGTTGGAAAACAAATGAAAGTGAAAGTCTCTGGCGAGAACGTTAAGCAAACTGCTTCGAGAGCGTTGAAAGTTGGTCGGAAATGGTGCGGTAGAAAGCCGCCTGCTCAGTCAGGTACGCGTGCATTATTTTCTTGAAATCGTCAACGCGTTCCTTGTTTTGATGATTTATTTCGGCGATCATTGCGTAGCTGGTGACGTCTACACGTTGCTTGATTTTATCCGCCTCGGTTTGACTGAGTTTGCCTTCGATGGAGAGTTTCTCGTTTTCACGCAGTTTGGCCAATGCAGACTGCAATGATGCAAGGATAGACATTTTGGAATTCGGCCATTTGTAACGAACCTTGTGGTTATGAACAATATCCGGCATTGAGGAGAGGAGTCCCTTGTACGCGTACAGCGAGTCAATCAGCGGCTCGCAGTCCCGCTTTGTCTGCTCGTCGTGGAGATCACCAATTTTGTGGTAGACATGAGCGGTCTCCTTTAGAGCTGCGGTGACGTGCTGGTTATCTGAATTGCAATTTGAGGTTCAGTACATACAGTTGAAACCTACGACGATTGGCATCCATCTCAAACGACTGGCCAAGACCAGAGAAAGCAGCAGCCATTTTTTGCCAATTCGCCTTGTACGGTCCTTGCATACGCTTTTGAGTTTCGTGAACTCTGTCGTACATCACCTTCACGCTGTCGTCCAAGCATCGCACACATCGTTGAAAGTTGTCAACTTGACGTTCACTAAAATAGGAATTCTGCACGATTCTGCGTATAGCAATCAATCTGCTTACACGACGGTAACATCGAGCGGCTCCTGTGGGACAGTGAGGCAATGGAAGAAGTTTCCTCCAACGTACTCGTCTTTCTCCGCAGCACGTTTACCCACTTTCCATCGCTTTTCGTCGGTACAGGTAATAAAATGCATCCAGACGTCGGATTTACTGAGGACCGGATGACGGCAAATCTTGGTCACCCAGAGTTGAAGGATGTTCTTACGATGCTCGATGAGTTCTTCCTCATACCTTCCTGAAACATTCAATGATTAGCTGCGGAAGTGTGATGGTTAAACAAGTTCTCAAGTCCAGTGCGCCGTGGAGGAACCAGGCTGCCATTTGATAATGGAGTTTTTTTTATTTTTTTTTTTAACAAAATGGCAATTTTCATGTTGCGCTGTCGCTTGTCTCCAGTGCCAGACAATTTGTCATTGTGATGCGACTGTGATTAAGCGACAGAACAAAGTCCACCAATGACAAAAACACAATGTTCAAAATTTCGATTTCTTTGTCTCTTAAGCTACTCCAAGTCACTGAGCAATCTGTCAAAGTTAAACTGTTTCTAAAATTTCAACAATTCAATTTTGATGAAAAGTTAAAGTTCAAATAATTGAGCTATTGTTGCGTTATACTACTGATAGTCGATAGCATGTCTATAACTAGCTTTTAAAACATTGCAAGTGACCATAATCACGGCCATCGAAGCCCCAATGCGAACACAATTTTTTAGTTTTCGGTTTTTCGTTTTTTCAACCCACGATTTAGAGCTCAAAAACCGCAAAATTTGGTTCCGCAACTTTTTTGCCATTTGTCATCGGGCAGACAATTTGTCATATTCATGCATCGCTCAAGCTTAAATTTAGCAACATGCGGCGCAAAACGGTCTCCAGAGACCCATTAGACGGACACCGAAAAAAGCCTACCGGAGACTTGCTTCTCTGGCAACGGGGGAATCGGAATGAGAACGTATTTCTGGCACAATTGCTCGTGAAGCCAATCGAAGTGTTTGTACCGTCGAGATACTTGAATTCCATTCAACGACGATGTCACACTGTAGGCGATGAAGCTTTTCAATCCTTTCAGCTTGGACTCCTTCTTTGGATTGTCAACAGTGCAGCTGTAGTACTGTTGGATGGGCGCCCATTCGATACCGGTTGAAGTGTCCTAAGCGTGCGAATTACATACAGATCAAAACTACACAGAAATACCAAAATCTCATGTCGCTCGCAGGTCGGACTGGTCATGCGTGACGCCGCGAGGATGTAAGATTCCATACCCGATTTCACAAAGTTTGAAAACCTAAATTCACTCAGATTACTGTACCGCTGGGCACTACCAATCCAACCGATTAATATTCTTCATCCTCGAAGCGCCACCTGCGCTTCCTTGAGCACCTGCGGTGCCTCTCGTTTGACCGGTCGAGTTCATCGTGTCGGCTCCCACCGATCGGCTTCGCGAAACAGCCCGCTGGCTGCTAATTCCAAGATGTGAGGCTTGATCCTAAAAATTCAGGCCATTTTAGTTGTTTTCTTGCGAGTGCAAGTGGGAAAATGCGCAAACAAGACAAAGACGACACAACCAACCACAAACTGGCTACATCATAGTCATGCAACCGACGAAATTTTGAGTGCACAACTTCAAGACCACCAACTGTGTGCCTACTGTCTCTACACAACTACCGTACATAACATCCACGAATCCAATGAAAAAACCACTGCACCTTAAGGGTATGCGTCTTCCTCAGCGGCGCAGAATGCGTGTGGGCCGAGGACGAATGCGACTGGAGACCCCCCTCATCATCGGTCGAGATATCAGTGCGCGATCCGCCACTGGTGGCAGTGGCCCGCGATTGCGAGCGAGAGCGCAAGTGTTTTGAAGACACATGCGTGACTTCATCATCATGAACGTGAACGCTGATGCTTCCTCTGTGCCCTTCGCCCTACGACAAACAATGAAATTAACGAGTCAAAGAGAAAAAACAGCACAAATCTAATCTAAGAAATTAAGTGTGCTCCATTGAATGGAGCCAAAAATTCGACTCTCTACAAAAATAGACAACTCAAGCATACGGTTAGAGAGTGTGAGCGGTAATTGAACAAATCCGGATCCACCGAGCTGGACGATCGAGCGCGGGCAAACAACATTTTGATGAAGCGTCAAAAAATGAAGTGACGCTTAAGTGTCAGCCTTCTTTCTGGTAGGGGGTTTAATTTGACACAAATGGAGTGGATTTGAGCGGCAGAAGAGACTAGTAAAAATAGATTGGCATGTTAGCAGAGTATGTCTGAAAAATATTTTAAGCAACATTTCACTGGGTGGACAAGTCGTAAACTTTGGACACAAACACTATTGAGGGCGCACACGAGTGTGAGTGAGTTGACCAGAACGAAACGAACAAGAGAAGGGGTTAAATTGCTATTCAACGCTGGTGGTGGTGGACATTGCAACCCCCTCCTTCTTTTTGGAAGAAGAATTGGTCATTAATTGAGGCGACGATGAGCAAGTTCTTGTGGCCGGCAAGGGGTCGCCGAATGCAAGAAGCCGCCATTTGCAATCAATGTTGCGACCCGTTACTCTCTCCTTGAGACGATAATTTAGAAGCGCGAGCGAGAGCACCCAAACTTTGTCAAGCACTACATGGATATGTAGATCGAGACATCGTATTGCTGCTGTGACTTTTGCTTTTCTCTAAACACTGAATAAACGGTGTCTTGGGAAAACCGCCCCGATTGTGTGTATGTGCATGTGACAGTGACACAGTAGCTATTTCAGGAGGAGGAGGAGGAGAACACTCCAAAAATTTCGTGAAAAGACTGCCTAGTTGACATGTAAGTCACACGCTTAAATTCAGCTTTTAATCTATGCCTAAAGAATCAATCCCCCAGACTCGAGTCGTAAATTTTTCAGCTAAAAAACAAACCTGTTCGTCATCCTCATCGGTCCAATCGTCGTCGAAATCGTCGTCGTACCGGGTGGAGGCGTGTGATGGCGGAGGAACTGATTGTTGCTGGTGGGGAAGGACTGAATATTGGTGTATTTTGTTAAAATTACGGTACAATTTACCTTTGTTTGGTGGAGGAAACGATGGAACAGCAAACTCATTGCCCCAGCTGTCTCCAGGCGGAACACTGTACGAAGGCAGATTTGATATCGTTGTCGGAAGCGGCGGCAGGAGCGACCGATGGAGGTGCAGACACCTAAACTGTGAGTCCAATATGGTAGATTTGGAAAATCCTCGCTAGACCTTTGAGTCTACAGCACCAGATCCTTCTTCTGTTAACAACTCTATTAGTATTTCTGGGTTCGCAGGGTTAGGAATACTAGCTATGCTATTCAGAGAGGCGCAAGTGTGTCTACGAATTAGGTATTCACGCTTCGCTTGCAACAGACGCGCCGTCTCATCAGCTGTTTTTGAGATTGCAGCAGAAGTCGGCGTGTAATGGTCAACTGCGCGACGGAGTCCCGATGTGAACAGCATTGCTGCAGGGGAACTTTGAGGAAAGTGTGGAGTGAAAGTTGGGGAGTGGGGAAGGAACGGCGAAGCAATACCGGTGAAAGCGTCGCAATAACGAAAGCGATCCGCCGCAGGACTACCAACCAAAGAATGAAGCAAATAGGTCCGGTAATTGGACCTATGGGAGTTTTGTGCATTTAGTCAGCCAAAAAACAATCAACATGCGATACTGCGGAGTCGAAATTTCTAAATCTAATCACACAGATAGCCGTCGAAATGTAAAGAAAAAGGGAAACACATTGACTAGTGGACAGCAACTTACGGGAGCCGGGGATATCCTCGAAACGTACGATTCGGGAAACAGTCCGAGTTGACCCTTTGCATTGCGTCCTTCCATCCAGCCGCCCTCGATTCCCTATTAATTAGAAAATTGAAATTAATGCATGTACCGACGGATTCTTACATCGCGGACAATCGAGAGAACCTCGCCAGCCTTGATGGTAAGTTCGCCGCTTCCCGGTTGGGCGTCGAAGTCGTACTCGGCCTGCACCTGACTCTCGACCATTCTACAATATTTGAATAAATCGTCTTGATGATCTAGACACGTGTACAACAGTCCAATTGCGCGAAAATTCAAAATAAACAAATGAGCTGAAAAGTGCGAATTGCAAATTCAGCGATGCGATGTGTAAAACGTGAATGCAATGCGGCCGATTAGAGATGCGATAAATACTCCTTCTGCATCTAAAATCACCAACTGAATGAATTCAGTAGCTGCAGAGAAGTTAACGCGTGTCCGCTTAGCTCAACGAACCACAAATAATCTATAATTAATCTAATCAAAGTTGGAGGCGTTCGCTTTCAGATTGGGTCGGCTTTTCGCCTAACCTCGGTTTTTCTGGAAAACAGCAGAAAACGCCTTTTACGGAAAGGCGATTCTAGTAGTAAAGTAGCAATTGGTCAAACTCCTAAAAACGCATTGTTAGCAACAACCGTCAAAAGTCATGGCTAGATCCGGAGCAGGACAACTCGGCGCCGCCGATTCGGCGCCAGGACAACTCGGCGCCGGGACGATTCGGCGCCGGGACAATTCGGCGCCGGGACAAGATCAATATATGCTAGTTGAATCAATATAAGCTAGTTGAAAGTGAAGTTGATACAACTGACTACGACCATAGAATCTAAAAAAACAATAATTGTGACTACACAACGGATGAGAATTACTCGCATCGTGCTTTCAATATGGCAATATCAGACATTTCTGAAAATTACAATTTCAATATTGCAATCTCTGCCTGTCTGAAAATTTCGCTTTCAAAATGGCGATACTGAAAATGACTGAAAATGAAAATTACACTTTCAATATAGAATCTCAGACATGTCTGAAAATTACAATTCAAAATACTCTACCAAAATTACTATAATACGATGAGACCTGAGATTACGCTAATAACAACTGCAGGCAAAGAAACGTAGACATTTTTCAACCGTAAAAACGCGTCGTGGATGACCGAACATAAGAATTATAAAAAATGTGTTTTCTAAAAACCGAACGCATTTCCGTTCGGTCAGGTCATTGCAATATTAATAACTGTGAGGTGTAGCGCAGTGAGGTGATTCAGAACTGTCTGATTTCTCAATGTATCACATGGAACAACAAAGGACAATTGGTGAATCAGCACTCGTCGCGTGCAACTCGTCGACCATCACTGTAACATCAGGTTGCTGCTTGGCGTTTCTTCGAGGCTTTAAAGTTGATTAAAGTTGCTTTCAACTCGCGCATATCTCCAAATTAAATGTGAGATAAGCGTTCTATATAGTCGAATGCACCCTAGGATCACATGTCAATTCCTTAATTCACTACAGAGCGCAGCCAAATAAGGGTTTTCGTGGCGATTTGGCAAAGCAGCTTTGCAATAAACAACAATTTAACGACGTTTGCTCAGATTATGTCGTTTGCGTCATGACATCCTTGTTAAGCAGCTATGAGCTAATAGCTTTTGATGATTGCCTGGAGCCACCAAACGTAACCAGCCGTCGTCTACCAAGCGACGCTCACCTACTACGCATAAATGGTAGGGAATACCGTAGTTTGTCGGTAAGTAGTCGAGACTAGACTGAAAAATCGTGATCAACTGATAGTGACCAAACATAAAGCTAACGTCAGCAGTTGGAAAAAGCTACCATAAACGATCGTTCGCATTGTAAACAATGGAAAAGCGCATTCCGACCGCGCGCTAAACAGGCGAATAATAAATATCGTATTTGAATTAAATTGGGCTAAAATTTGTTTCCAATACGTAAACACCGTAGAAGAAGCTTCTTCCGAAAACGCATTAGAATTGCGACGATAAGCCTTTCGCGTAGCTGAGAAGACTCTCATGGCAATTAAGCAAAAATCTCCACTACAACCACTGATGGCTGCTGCTGATGGTGGATAGGAACAGGTTTTCGTTTGAAACGCGCAAGAGTTTCCTAGAGTATCCGCGCAGCACAGTCAGCCCCGATGTATCCCAAAAATCGACGTCGATCGGACCAATCAAACAACAAAAACGAAAGAAGAACGACGAAAAAGAGCGAAAAGACCGTCGGGTATTTGGGAACACTGTCGACGACTGTCGTCACGTCGTTCCGTGCTGCTGGTGCGAACAGTTGCTGTGGTTTCGACGTGGTCGATGATTCACGAACGAACGGACAATACGATGATCTTTCCGGCGGCGACCCACCTGAATCACTTTGCTTCGGATTAGGCCTGAAAAAACAGCAGCAGAAGCGATCTGTTGGTGACAACGGGCATGGCAATCCCCCTAGCGGCCACTGAAAGTATGTGTGTGAGTGTGTGTGTGTGACGTCGGCTAATGTTTCACGACCATAGTGCATCCGCACCAACCACCACGTGTGGTGCCCTCAGATTAAACAAAGCGCTAGAAATTTTTCACATCTCACTCTCGTTTCTGATGAAATTCAATATGGATTCAGCGCTGTTGGCTGTCATGAGAACGCTCAACTGATATGAGATAGAGCTGCTGCTGCTGCTGCTCCTCTCTGTGCCAATTTCCGGGGGTGACAAACGTCAATGTCCTTTGAGAGAACCGCTGCTGACCGAAACAATAGAGTTCGCTCGCTCTCTTCGCTCAAAGCACAGCCGGCCGGCCGCTCTGTTCCGGATCCTCCTTGACATTGTCGCACAATTAGACCTCCACCAACAAAGTGCTCTCCTCTCCTTATAACGTGGTGTGGTTTGTTGGGTGGCGACCACCCCGACCGGCTGCCTCTTTTTTCCTCTTCTTTTCCTCTCCGCTCCGTGCGCATAATATTATCGCCGCGGCCGGACAACGACGGCGACCGAACTGACCTTTACTCGGTCACTCCACAGAGCGGAGAGCGCAAAAAAAAAGAGAACACAGCGGTGAATGCGCGACGGCAGCGGCGGCGGTGGCAAGCGAGAGACCGCGAGCCACTACCACCACCACCAGCACCACCATAGCGAAAGCCACCCCAAAGCCTCTTCTCACCCGCCGCCGCCGCGAACGAACAGCGAGCGAGCCCTATCGCGCCTCGCTCGTTGCGGGCTGCTTTGGCCTGGGTGAGCAGCGAGGAGCTACTGCTTCGGGCTGTGGGGTTGGCGGCTGAGATGCTGATGATGCGGCTGCGGTGGGTGTCTTCGTGTCCGCTGTCTATGTATTCTCTCTATCAATGCGCAACGCCACGCGCTTTCTACAACATTTTCTCATTGTGCTTGTGCTCGATTCCGGCCGCTGTCTCGCTATTTTCCGACGTAAGTGAAGCCGGCCGGCCGGCCAGCCAGCCGAAGCCAGCGAACGAGAGAGTAACAGCGGCAAAAGCGGCGATGTGGACACCAAAAGAGAGGCGACCACCGCGACACCGACGACGACGCGAACCGCCGCGTGAGCATTCTTGATTAACCGCCGCCACCCCAACGACGACCACCACACTACTTCGATCAGCGAGCATCTTAACTAGCGTCCGCTGCTGCTTCTTCTTCCACTCGCTTATAAGCTCACATAATAGTTTGAGTTGTTGGCGATGATGATGTGATGTCGTCTGAAAACGGCGCGCCCCAGCGCCCATTTGGTACTTTTTTACGAGCTCCTCTCGTCGAGAGTGTGTGTTGTGGCGGTGAATGGCGGTTGGTGTCAATTGGGGGCGCGGGGATCGATTATGACAAACGAGCTGCTTATTTAATTCCTCATTCTAACGCGCGCATTTTTTTTTCAGGCAGATCGGCCCATGTCTGCTGGTCCTGATCCATCGCACGCATCGAATGGACAAGCTTTTCACTATCAGCAACTACAACATCAGCAACAGCAGCAACACCTCCACCACCAGCAGCAGCAGCAGCAAATATACGGTGGGTGGCAAAACGGACCACCGCAGCAGAATCCTCCTCCGCCGCCGCATCAGCAACAACCACGCTACCAGCCGGGCATGATGGGCCCACCGGCCGTACCACCACCACTACCGTCGCAGCAGCAGCAACACGATCACCATCACAGTTACACGCCTTCGAGTAGCCAGTACATGAATAACAGCATGGCGATGGGCAACAACGACCTCTACGCTCCATCCACATCGATGGCTCACACCTCGGCTCCGTCGGCCGTCTCCTCATCGTACTTGTTCACATCCGACATGATTAATACTGCGGCGAACTCGGTGATCAACGGTAAAGCTGACTCAATTTTTGCGTGGCACGAGCAGAATGTCCACCCGTCGACATCGTTGGACGGATTCGGGGAAGAAAACGGCCGGTCGTTGAAACGAAAAACATCATCAGGTGATTCAGTAAGTTTTTGTTCGTGTAATAATCAAAAATATCACCGGTTACTGTAGTTCCAGCCATCGGCGCACTATGCCAACGGCGCGGCATCGATGCGACCATCGTCTGTACATGATCTGAATCAAAACGGGAAAGCGATGCCGTCGATCGATGACAATCCGCTGAGGAAAATGGAGAAAATGACACAGGAGTCTAGTCTGTTTCAGCCACCGACCAAGAAGCCGAACTGTGACTACGGACCACCGGGAATGAAGTAAGGAATTGTAGATTTGATTTAGTAGTTGATTTAAGAGTGCAAAAAAAATTCCTTCATTCAAAGGATTCAAAAAGGATTCAAAATTCCGACATAGCGGGATTTTGGTATTTCCGAAGCAAAACTTAAATTTCGGTACTTCTCCTACGGTAACCGTACTAGCTTAAGTAAAAATAAGTTTAACGAATTAGTCTGCGTTTGCCAGGCAAAACGGTAGTTGAAGATTTGCATTTTTACAATCACAGCGTCGCGCAATATGCGACTGCAATTTTTGTGATGTGTGATCAGTCAATTAACACTGACGCTTTACTAGGAAAACGTTCTGTTTACCAACTTAAACCTAAATCTTTTGTACTACTGTCAACAAGATTAATTGAGCGTCTACAGTTAGCTTAAAAACAACTTAGACAAAGGCTAATTCTTTAAGGACAGTCACACGATCTAACGGTAAACAAATGCTAGCGCCGTGTCTGCCATTTACTAAATCAAAACAATTCCGAAAACTCATTTTCTAAAACGTACCTTTACAGAGACCAAGACAGGACAGCGAAACTTGAGAAGCTGAACCAAATGGCGCAAACGCTGCATATGGGACCTGACAACATGGGCATGCCGCCGATGGACAAACGCGTCGCCGAGCACCCAATGATGATGGCACCGAACCAGAAGATGTTCATGCAAGGAATGCCGCCGCAGAATATGCAACGAATGCCGATGCAGCAGCCGTATGTAACGGCACCCGGACCGAATGTGAGAGGGCAGGCCCCTCCGTACTTTCGAGCACCTGGACCGCCAGGAATGCCGCCATATCACGCAGCCGGCCTGAACGTACCTCCACTGATGCGCGCTAATGGTACACCGCCGATGATGCCGCCTAATTCAGGTATAATTTTGGAATTTTAATATTTTGGTGCTGTTTGAAACGTTAGTTGGCTCTTCTTTATTTCTAGAATAACAAAGCATAAAATCCTATAGCGCCATACTTTAACAACGTAATTTCCTTATTTGATGCAAATTTTAGGCATGGTCGGTCCACCTGGCACAAATTGCCCACCACCATATCCATTCCACGGACCTCCGATCAATTCCCCCACCTACAGCGCTGGTTACGCTCCCCAACACCCTCCCATGACAGGAATGGCTTCTACTGGTGGTCCGGGATTTCCACCTGTGATGCACAGTAAGTAAATGAGCCAATTGAGCTCATCCTAGCTTCCCTGATTTTAGATCAACCTCCTATCGACACAATGGTCGGCGGTTTCCCTCATATGAACGTTCCAAATCAGATGCCATCGCCTCGATTTCCACCTGAAGGCCTTCCGTCAATGATGAACGCGCAATTTCTTGGAGGTGCAGTGCTAAACCGAACTAATGAGTTTAACTCCATCAATTTAGGCGGACCTATGGGACCCCCGCAAATGCCTCCGAACCCAAACGACATGTACAACTGGCAGAATGCAGGCTTCGTGCAGCCGATAACAAATCTCGACACTCGAGTACCCAGTCAGAAAGTCCAATATTTTCCAAACGGTCAGATGCCTCCGCCTTGCGCACCGTCTACGTGAAACTTGATTGATAACAAAAGGAGGAATAGAGCCTCAGGAGAACCTACAAATAAATTATGATGAATTGATAATTGACAGTCTTGTGTTAGGGATATGCAACGAGTACAGACGAACAGAGAATCCGATATGGGCAAAACCGCGGCACAGTCACCAATTGGCGATGACGGAGGCGGCGAAAAGTGAGATGTTGATGAGTATACCGCAGCCGCATTCATAGATGGAGTGCGGACGAAGTGCGCCCGGCCACAGCCGCTGATATTACGGCTGCCACAGCACGGGAATGTGGAACTGTAGTAATAAGTGCAGCCGTTTTCAGTTTCCACGTCGGCCCGCGAGCAACCGCTTTTTGTATTGGCAGCTTTTTTGAGACGAGATCATGTCATGAAGGAATGTGTGAATGAAACGTGAAGTGCAGCATGTCTGGTCCTAACTAAATTCTTCTAAAACGTTAGTTTCTCTTTTTCAGAAATTGTTAGTTTGACCTCGAAGGTTCCTTTCAAATTTGGATCATGTGCGCCAGAATCCTCTGATGGAAAGAAATCTGCATTCTTGATTTTCACCACACACCAAATATGATCACTTTCTGTCAGTGCCGATGAACGTGGGCGGGTCATGCACCGCGCTTGTCGACAGAGGACAGTCGCTTCCGCGCGCTAGCCTTCTTGCGCGCATTGCTGTTTATTTCAATTTGGGATTCTTTAATTATTGCAACTGAGCCTCAACGGTTGCACCAACGGTTCATTAGCAAAACACAGACCATTCCGGTTTTGTGTATTAGCGGATCGCGTTTCCTATATGCTAAAGGAGATTACTAAAGCGGTTGAACTGTCAGCGATTGCATAACCATCGCTTTCTCGTTCTTCCCTCTGTCGTTCTTTTAGGACAGCTCTGCTATGCCTAATACCGAGTTTCAATGACCATTCCGTCTTTCGTTTCGAGACATTAGTAGGCAGAGAGCCGCGAGCTATTCTTTCAGTCGCAATCTCCCTCGTGTGCCATTTGTGAAGCGACCACTTTGTTGACACCTCTCTCTCTCTGAGGTCAAGTCGACGCGCCACGTCGTTGCCATGGCATCTAATCACTCGCCCCTCCGTTTGAGTATAGCATGTTTGGGTGCTCGTTTTGAAGCGCCTCGCGTTCTCGACAGCGAGCGTAGAAAAGACTCACTTTCTTCTTCCAAACTCAAAATTTATTTTTTGTCTAATTCAACGTGAAATATTGAGTGTACGCACAGCGCGGCTAGATTGCGCGCCCGTTCCATATCAACTCACTTTCGTGGCACTTACCGCTCTTCCATATTTTAGTAGAACGCGGGAAACTCGCCTCATCATGGCTCCACCGATCTACCCTCCGATTCCCGAGGAACTTCAAAGTAAGTTTTTGACAGGATGAAAAAGCACGAGTTTTAAGTGACAAAATTAGAGTTTTTGCAAAATTTGTACATAATTTTTAGGAGTATTTGGAAATTCATATATCCTTTTTATCATTAATGCCTTTGGTCTGTGGTCTGAAACAAATTATGGAAAACGCCCCGTTTTAGTGTTTTTTAACTGGAAATAGTTTTAGACCTAGTCAATGATTTATGCCAATTAATGCTTTACATTTAGCCGAGATGCTTGGCATACTGGGCCACAACTCGGCATACTGGCCCAACGGGTTGGTTTTTCATAGCTGTTATCAACAAGTGGCGATGGTGCGACTTCGTACGGACAACATCCTAAGCTTTGTCGATGCGAATGAAACCTATATACGATATGTAAACTCGGTATGACAACATTGTTCTGTCCATCATCAAACAAAAATTTCAGACTACAAATGTTAACAGCCAGTTGAGTGGTCAAAACATGCCACCCAGCCGGCTTCGTCAACAATATGAGTTCTTTCTGGACCAACTGAATATCCATCGCAATCGACTAAAGAGCATGGATCGAGAAACGGATAGAATCAGTTAGAGCGCGTAGTGATTGATTCTTATTTATGTTTATTTTCAGCTTGTTTGCTTCATGAGAAATTGCGCCCGATACTTCCGGATCGGCGAGGGCATTTTGGGATCCTCCATTTGGTATGATTCTGTCTGCACTATTCTAACAGTGTTGAATAAGATTTTCAGCTGTCCGTTCACCATAACATAACAAAAGAGCATCTCAGCCTCTCGTGCGCTCTCAGCACTGATTTCGAAACCTTGCTGAAGAATGTGTTTCGTTGGGCAAATGAAAGCAGGAAAGGTTAGTTGCTTGATTAGTAGAGTTGTGGCTGAAATTCTGTTTTTATAGCTCAAGTCCAGTACACTGATCAAAGCAACCAGACCGAGAACGGGAATCCAGAGATGTACCGCGCATTCGTGCGCATCTCTGCAACCCGCCGTCCCTCTTTATCGCAGGACATTCCAAGCCAAATCGAACGGCTTAACGCTATGCCTATGGAAGCCGTCGTGCAAAAAATGTTTGGAGAATATTTGCATTTAGCGAACATAAGTAAAATCACCGTTTTCTGCTGAATTTTAACATTCTGTTATAGTGTTCCGGTGTGAGATTGGCACGCAGACTGGAGACGATGGCGACTACGAGCCCATCGCGAAACGACTTCGTTCCGCAAGCCGCAATGCTGCCGCTCAAACCTGAGCCTCTTTGATTCGAAAGATTAATGTTTTTGATGTTTTGTTGTCCATGTTCCATTGTGGATGCACGTATCTTTTGCGGTTTCTGGGCTACCGTAAGCAGGCAATCCAATATGTCCTTTTTGCTCCCACAATCTCTCTTTTCTCCCCCCCCCCATCTTCGTGAAATTTTTTTGATAACAAAAAGAGGAATAAAGCCTCATATAAATAAATTATGGCCAATTGACAGTCTTGTGTTAGGGATCTGCAAAGAGTACAGACGAATAGAGAATCCAGATATGGCCGAATCCGAGGCACAGTCACCAATTGGCGATGACGTAGGCGGCGAAAAGTGAGATGGTGATCATTCATAGATGGAATGAGGACGAAGTGTGCCTGGCCATAGCCGCTGATATAACTGCTGTCATGTGGAACTGTCGTAATAATAATAAGTGCAGACGTTTTCAGTTTCCACGTCGGCTCTTTTTGTCTTCTTTTGCGTCAAAGTGCAGCCGCTGTTTGTATTTGCTGCTTCTTCGAGAGGAAATCATGCAACGAATTATGCGTGAATGAAACGCGAGGTGCAGCAAAATCTACTCAAACGTTGTTTCTCTTTTTAACAGAGACGCAAAGACGTAGTTCATAATACAAGTTTTTCCTTGACTTGGATATCAGAAAGAAAAAAGAAAACTTCATTCTGAGTTGCTCTTTAGCACACACCAAAAAATGATCACTTTCTGAGTGCCGGTAAAAGTGGGCGGGCTGTTCACCGCGCTTGTCGACAGAGGTCTGTCGCTTCCGCGCGCTAACTTTCTTCCGCGCTTTGCTGCTTATTTCAATTCTTTTGATTCCTTTGAGGATTACAATTGAGCCCTCAAACGGTTGATCGCACCTAGACCGCATTAGCAAAACAGACCGTTCCGTTTTGTGTATTAGCGGATCGCGTTTCCTGATGCTAAAGGAGATTACTCAAGTGGTTGAATTGTCAGCGATTGCATAACCATCGCCTTCTCGTTGTTCCCCTCTGTCGTTTTCTTGTAGAACGCTCTGCTATTCCTAATACCGAGTTTCAATGATGAGTTGAGTCTTTCGTTTTGAGACATTCATCGGCAGAGAGCCGCGAGTTATTCTTTCAGTCGCAATCTCCCTCGTGAGCCATTTGTGAAGCGACCACTTTGCTGACACCTCTCTCTCTCTCCGGAGAGGTCAAGTCGACGCGCCGCGTCGTTGCCATGGCATCTAATCACTCGCCCCTCCGTTTGAGTCTAGCATGTTTGGGTGCTCGTTTTGAAGCGCCTCGCGTTCTCGACAGCGAGCGTAGAAAAGACTCACTTTCTTTTGCCAAAACCAAAATTCATTTTTTGTCTAATTCAACGTGAAATATTGAGTGTACGCACAGCGCGGCTAGATTGCGCGCCCGTTCCATATCAACTCACTTTCGTGGCACTTACCGCTCTTCCATATTTTAGTAGAACGCGGGAAACTCGCCTCATCATGGCTCCACCGATCTACCCTCCAATTCCCGGCGAACTTCAAAGTAAGCTTGTGACAGGACGAAAAAGCACCGATTTTCAAAAAAGAGTTTTTGAAAATTCGTTGATTTTTAGAAATTCTTTTATTTTTTAGAATTAATGCCTTTGGTCTGCCGTGTAAAACAAGTTATGGAAAAATTTAATTTAAAAAAAACTTAAAATTTTTTAACGTTTTCCAAATGTTAATTTTATAAACAGAGTTTAGCCTATTTAATTAATGATTTACATTTAGCCGAGATGCTTTTTGCACTGGACGAAGATGAGCTGCCTTTTCATAGCGGACATGAACAAATGAGGATAGTGCGACTTCAAACGGAGCACACCATGAGGATTGTCGAAGCGGATATAGCCGCTATACGATCTGTGGACGTACGTATGACGACTTAATTCTCTACAAGATTAAACAAAACTTTCAGACAACAAATTTTTACGTGAGAGGTGAAAACATTCGACCGTTCGCTCTTTGTGACCAATATCACTATTATCTGAACAAACTGAACAGGCACCGCAACCAGCTAATCAGCGTTGATCGAGAAACGGATAGAATCGGTTACAGCGTAGTGTTTCCTTCTTTTTTTATGTTGATTTTTAGTTGCTTTGCTCGATGAGAAACTGCGCGAGATACTTCCTGATCGGAGACGGCATTATGGGATTCTCCATTTGGTATGATTCCATCTGCACTAACAGTAGCAAATAAGATTTACAGTTGTCCATGATCAACAACTTATCAAAAGCGCAACTCATGGACGCGTTGTCACTCTGTGTTGATCTCGAAACCTTGATCGCAAATGTGTTTCGTTGGGCAAATGAAAACCGCAGAGGTGAGTTGCGTGATTAGTAAAATTTTGGCTGAAATTCTGTTTTTGTAGCTCAAGTCCAGTTCACTGATCGAGGCAACCAGACCGAGAACGGGAATCCAGAGATGTACCGCGCCATCATGAGCATCTCTCCGACCCGGCGTCCCGCTTTACCGCAGGATATTCCAAGCCAAATCGAACGGCTTAACGCTATGCCTATGGAAGCCGTCGTGCAAAAAATGTTTGGAGAATATTTGCGTCTAGCGAACACTAGTAAAATCACTGGTTTTTATTAAATTTTAACGTTCTGTTTTAGTCTTTCGGTGTGAGATTGGCACGCAGACTGGAGAAGATGGTGACTACGAGCCCATCGCGAAACGACTTCGTTCCGCAAGCCGCAATGCTGCCGCTCAAACCTGAGCCTCTTTGATTCGAAAGAATAAAGTGTTTGATGTTTTGTTGAGACTAATTTGTGAAGATCTGTCGGCTTTAGCCAGTTCACATATCTTAAGATACCATTTCGTGATGATCTAGATTGCTTGCTCCATATTGGGTTATCTTTGGCTCTATGTGGGCTACCGCAAGCAGGCAGCCCAATATCTCGTAAACGTTCCCACGCTACTATTACCACCAATACTTTCTTTTCTTTCAACTGAGCAGAACGTTCGTAACGCTTCAATATCAAAATTAGAATTTGCAGCGCTTCGGCGAAAAGCCGACAGGCCGCTGGGGCAAGTTCTACGGCCGTGTGCGCTCGTTTCGGAAAGCAGCCAGCTTTTTACCGTCTGCGCGTCCGTCCAGTGGTGGTTTTGAGTCAACGCGTTGCGCTCTATTCCAAGAAGCAGAAGAGAGAACGTGAAAGCGTCGTTGAGTTGTTATGAAGCGGGGAAGTTTAGGTAGCCTCGACAGCTTAGTTCGCTGATCGCGCTATTGGACTAAGCTGTTACAGATCAACGGAAACGCGATGATTACTGTCATTCTGTTGTTTGTTGGTATGATCGTCTGTGTCACGGAATTGCACCGACTCTATTGACCTGCTGACTTTAAACTGTTCGTTTTTTTGGAGATTTGCGCGTCCCATTCAAGCTCTTCCATGTTTGATGTGATTTCTCTACTTTCAGTTGCTCTATGAAACAAGAATACTTTTACGAACTGTCGGAAGCCGACGTGGCGCCCGTACAGCCTTCGGTCACTATCGAAGAACTCATTGAATACGATCGGGAAATGGAACAACAACTACAAGCGCAAATAAGAGCTCTCGAGGTTGCGATTACTGCGGCTGAAGCGGAGGCCAAAGCAGTTCAAGCCGAAACCGCTGTGATTGTGGCTGAGAGCGAGGCTCTAGCGGCTGAGAACGTCGTGCTTAAGGAACGAATTTATTCGCTCCTCATGCAACTCAGCCAAATTCGCGCTGATGTTTAAGGAGCATGAATGATATGCTACTTTTTGGTGTTTTGTATCCAATTTGACATTGTCCATTCTATCTGAGATACTGTAATTGGTTATAAGAACAGTTGATAAACACCGGTTTAACGTTTGAATGCATCAAAACATGTCAATGACACAATAATCCTATGAGTTTGGGTTCGATGGAACACTGTCTTTCCACTGCGCGACGATGCGCTGGCATAGCCATGACTCCACATTTGTTACCCTGTTGGGGAAAGCGGCAGCAAGAGGCTAGCAACATGCAGATCCGATGAGTCACGGACAGCCGGGCACCGTCGTTTCAGCGACTTTGAAAGGAGCGTTGCTTGCAGGTGATTGCCATATGTAGCGAAAGCAACATAAAGACGGCGTTTGTTTACCCAAAACAGTCCCACTAGATAGCCACTAGTTCAACGTCATTAGCGCTCTAATGCGCAGAACAGAAGATTTTTAGATTTCAAACCAATACACCAAGAAACCCAATAATTAGCTCAAATCTCCGCTAAATCCTGTTGCATCAGAGTTTCCTTAAAAATATAGTTGTGTTTCTGTTATGTGCTCGACGAGTGGCGGACAGACGTGCAATTCCGCGAATGGGAGGGCCTGTTCATTGCTATTTCAATAGTGATTTTGTTTTTCCTCATTGTAATGCGTACGACTTACTCAAAACTTCGTAAACCATACGGAAAGCACGACAAGAAAGTCAAACCAATAAATTTCAGATCTCAGGCCGTGCCCGCAGTCGGAGATAGGGTTCCATGCAGACTACTGCACCGTACATAGAGCATTTTCATCACAGAGACGATGTGTACATCGTTGTTGTTTGAGTCCCGCAACGCTTCAATGATGCGATTGCTTCTATAAACCTACCTTCAAGTCAGCAATGGTTTTTCTTGGGTTTAAAGAGCTAATTGATTCTGATTTAATACACTTCAAGGCCATGTTTTTCTTGCACTTGCTGTCTTTCAAACGGAGCAAAACGTTCATAACGCGTAAAGGTCAAAATTCGTATTTGCGTGTACGCCCATCGCGTCGGCGAATGGCAGAGAGACCGATGGCGCAAGCTATACGGCCGAGTTCGCTCTTTTTGGAACGCAGCCAGCTCTTTGCCGTCTGTCCGCGCGTCCAGTGGTGATTTTGCTTCTGCGCATTTGGCTCTATTCCAAGGAATAGACGAAGTGGATGAGAGAACGTGAAAGCGTTGTTGAGTTGTTATGCAGTTATCAAGTTAGATTTGTTGGAGAGCAGTCAGCTCTTTACCGTCTCATTGTCATTTTGATTCCCCGCGTTGCGCGCCTAGACAGTGAAAAAAGCATACCCGCTATTTTCAGATTTTCCATTACGTATTCCTTCGTAAAATTTGAACTATTTTCGTTTCAATTTGATTAACTGTTCGGTCGCGCCTATCTCTTCGGTTTTGTGGGCGATAGCTGAGCGCAGTGTAAAAGACGCCAAAACGATCCGGAAACGCAATGTTCGCGGTCGTTCGATAATATGTTGATGAGGTTCGTGTGTGCTCACAGAGTTGCGTTGTCAACATGATTTACCTGCAGGCGTGAACGTTTTCGCCTCTTGGAGAAATGCGCGTCAGAATTAGGCTCCGACTCTAGATCTGTATTTTCAGTTTCATCAAGAATGGAGCAACAAATTCAATACGAATATCCGGAACTGATGGTCGATTTTGAAGAAGGCGATGTGGTACGCAGAAACTTCATTGGATACGAAGACGATAGTAATGACGAACTGGAACCGCAGGATGCCCCGACCGAACACCCTGTGATGTCTGATGACTGTGGGCCTCACGAAGATACCGAAGACGAAGCTCAGTTCAGCGATATTGAAGAATCAGCTGAGGCAGCACCTGAAGCCCCTCAAGCGGAACCCGCTGTGATTGTCGAGAACCAGGGCCCGAATGCGCTTCATGCATTTCTGGTTTCACTTTCCCAGGAATTCGATCAGCGTTAAATTGAACCAAAATCATGCTTTTTTGTGCTGTTTTCCCCAGTTTGCCTTATTGTATTCTCTATGATACTGTAATTGTTTCTGTAACAGTTTATAAACACTGATCTAAATTTTGAATGGTCTTCTTTTGTATCAACTTCACAACACAATCTTTGTATTATGGAGTTGGGTGAATGCGCACTGACGACTGCGCTACTGTCCGCTGAACAAAACAAAAGCCTTCTGAAAAACGTCCCTGCGGGAGAAATCATCACATATGTCCACAAGTTAAGCGTTTTATGCGCTCTCGTGTAAGGAGCAGCAATCACTTTTTTCAAACTCACTTGTCTGGTAAGAAAGAAACAAAGCACAAAATCAACCCACAACTAGAAAACATGTTGCATTATTCTGCGCTCAGATGGCCATACTGCAAACTTTGCATTAGCGCAAAGCACTGGTGAAGACCAAGCATCTGATATTCCCATTCCAAAATCCGTAACCCAACGTTGTGCCGATCAGTGCTGCCTAGAAAAATCTATTTGTGTAGTTGTTGCAACCAGTTTGCTCATCTTATAATGCCCTATTAAGAGTTCACCTCTCTGGTCAAACCTGATTTTTTGTCCACAAGCTTTTTGCTTTCATTTAACCAAAGAAAATGCGCAGATCACCATTTTCACCACTTGACTTTGTCCGGACGCGCGCAGTCCAAGCTCGACGAGTGGCGGACCGATGGCGCAACTTTTGCGGCTATGCGCGTTGCTCAAGTGGACGTGCCTGCTTGCGGCCATTGGCGACAGTTCAACAGCGATATATATCCTCTCAAAAATGATTATGATCCAGTTCACTTAGTCGTCAAATCAACAAGAAACATCAATTTTCAAGCGCATATTGCGAGGTTATTAGAAAAATACCAAAAATTTGAATTTTACTAATGAAAATAATTCTCCTAATTACTGTAGTTATCGATTCGTTAACGTTCCGGTTAATTGCTCGGGTGGGCGGAGCGCGGCGCGCCGCAGCAAACGACGCACCAACTGAGCGGAGAAGGCACTGTAATGTGAAATAATGTTGGCGTGGTCAGGGGCATTTTGACCAGCTGCGTATTTGCAAAGAAACGGTGGAAGCGCAATAATTTGCGAGCGTTGCGAATTGTGGTCTTTTCAGATTTCCTATTATGTATCTTTTCGTAAAATTTGAGCTTTTCTACTGAGTTTCTATTGAAACTGATCGCGCCTAACTGTTCGATTTTGTGGACGATCGCTGAGCGCAGTTTAAAAGACGCCAAAACAATCCGGAAACACAATGATCGCGGTCGTTCGAGAATATGTTGATGGGGTTCGTGTGTGCTCACAGAGTTGCGTTGTCAACATGATTTACCTGCAGGCGTGAACGTTTTTGCCTCTTGGAGAAATGCGCGTCAGAATTAGGCTCCGATTCTAGATCTGTATTTTCAGTTTCATCAAGCGATGGACAAGGAAGAGTCAACGGACGATCTGCCACTACCTCTTCTTAGTGAAGATGACGTTTTGCCTGATCAAGGAAATCAAGCAACTGACAATGAAGCACAAAATAACGTAGACGACGCGCTCACCGAGGATGAAGAATTCACTCGATTAGATGAAATGGTTCGTGTTGAGCGAATTCTGCTTAAAATCGTTTCATTTACCAGATTACCTCCATGAAGTCCGAACTTCTGGAACGCCTTGCGTCTCATGCTGAGACTGCAGCTTTGCTGCAAGAATTGGAAGACCGTTGTGAAGCAGCCGCCGCTCTTGTCGCTTCGTTCATGGAAGATGAAAACTAGCGTAGGCAGCGCTATGAGTCATGCGTCGTTATGACATTGTTGCAATTGTTTGATAATTTGCTTTAAAGTGATTAAAGTTAATGTTTGTTAATATGTATCGCTTGTCTTCTGCACGGTCCATTCTCTCAGCTATCGTATCTGTTCGTAACGGCATTGTTCACAGCGCGAAGAGGCGATGACAGAGCGATGGGCTTGCGTTGTACTTTCCGGTGGGACGAGGCTCCTCAGCACCATCCGCCGCCGTATACAGAAGCAGTCGAATGCGGGTTTATAGCTTTGCGGCGCCAAGTAACCGACAGCCAGTGGAT
The DNA here is from genome assembly GCA_007213375.1 of Steinernema feltiae. NCBI lineage: Eukaryota > Metazoa > Nematoda > Chromadorea > Rhabditida > Steinernematidae > Steinernema > Steinernema feltiae. Next base: position 52,708 of record MQUG01000618.1, on the reverse strand, counting down.
GGTCACGGCTTGAGCAACGCGCTTTTGGCCGTCGTAGGAAGAGCTCGCTGGTCATCATATGCGAAAAAGCGATGAAGGTTCCGATGTCTGAGTAAACGCGGAAATCAGAGGAATTAGCCGAACTTCCAGTCAGTGCTTAATAACTAAGATCTCTAGACTTGACTTACCGCATCAAAAATAGCCATTCGCATTCTGTTTGATTTGAACTTTGTTCCTATTCGCTTTGATTTTGATCCAAATCGTGCCAAAGTCCTTCGTCGCCGTCAAACAGTTTTGAGCGATACGGCACCTTCGCACTCAGCGAATCAGTATGAACGAGCGCGAAAGTAATAAATCAGTGTGTCTAATTAATTCAGCAAATTATGAAGTCAAAGTCACCGTTTCCTTCCCCAAGAGCCATCAAATGGACGCACAAGAATGCGTTCATTCTTTTTGAGTTCAATCAACGTCGCGCTGCTTGCTCTCTCTCCGCTCTGATCTGCAAGATCACATAGATTGTGGGCCTGCGGCTCATTCGCTTTCATTTTCTGTTCATTCCGTATCAAGATTCGTCCGTCTTTGGCGGTTGGCCACATGCGCCGCCGGCGACAATCGAAACGGCGGACCTGCGGGAACTTTTGTGGGTGGAGCGCGCACATTCAACCATACAGTGTGTGAGCGCATTGTCAGTATGCGACGAGCCGCTTGCGATGAGGTGTCTCTTTCCTCTTTCGACGGTAGTGCTGCTTCGAAGTGATTGTGTGTTATTCCGCGAGTTTTACTGAAAAACGCTCGCGGGAGAGAGAGGAGTGAACTGTTATTCGCTGTATTTCACAGGCCTGCTTGCTGGCGTTCGTTCGTTCATTTTCAGAGTTCATTACGCAGCGAGCAATCAAGCCCAAATCGCAATCATTGCTTTGTTTTGTGGTTTCAGAAATCGAAAAGGCCTAATCCATGGAAAACGACGTTTCGGCGTTTGCCCAGGCAGCGATGCGCGATCAGCAAATTGTGCTGCGCGCCATGAGGGCATATGACACGATCTATTGCCCGATTCCGGAACCCCATTGGTATGACTATCATGACTTAATGTACGACCCGCTCGGGATAAGCCCTTCATCACCAGTACAAATGCAGGTAGTATGCTCAAAAATGATGGTTTGATCGGTGATGTTTTCCAGCATATCGAAACGAGCAGAGCGAATGATGAACTGAACAACGACAATGAAAGAACCGATGAGAACAGTGATGCACGCAGCGTAATGAGTGGACGCGGCTACGACGCTTCTACCGACGATTCTGATGACGAGAGCGCGCAAACCGAAGCGAACAACCAGCACGATTCAGGATCCGACGAGGAAGAGGAACTTCAACTAGTTTACGCGTTCACGGTGGTCAGCGTCGCTGATCGCCCGTCTGCTCCTTCTCCAGATTTGGATGTTGCCGCAGTGGAGAAAGTGGAGGAGCGGCAATCTCGAGAAGACGCCGACTACAAACCACCGAGCAAGCTTCGTCGCATTGAACCAAAGAAGTCGGTCGTAACGAGGAAGTGGACATAGTTTGCTTTTTTACAGTTGCATTTAACGTAATCACTGAAAATGCTGAAAAAACGAGCAGCAAACGATTTGAACTTTAGTTATTGTGCGTCCAAAAATGTCCAGCTTTATTTTTGATCCTTAATATTTGTAACCTCTCCTTGTAATCTGTATTTCTCTATGTGTAAATGCTTTGAACAGACAACTTCAACCTTATTGTCTCCATTTCATTGTGCTGTATTCGAATTATCTTCGTCCGATAAACCTGATCAATGTGTAGCCGCCGATTGCGACCTTCGCACGTGTGTGGTGTGTTATGAGAGCAGAAGCAGAAAATCAGCTTGTTTCATTAATTCAACCAAAACTGTTTGCTCAAAGTCACCGTTTTGCAAGCGATCAAGCGATCCAATGGAAGCGCTCTAAGTGCAATCGTTTTTTTTAATTTCAATCAATATTGATTTGCTTCGAGCTATTGTCGATTCTCGCTCCCCTCTGATCTTCAAGATCACATAGATTGTCGACCTGCGGCTCATTCCGTTCGATTTTCTGTTTATTCGGAATCAAGATTCGTCCGTCTTTGGCGGTGGGCCACAGGCAGCTGCGGCGACGATAAAATCCGACCGCGGCAAGTTTCGTGAGGGGAGTGCGCTCCGCTCAACCATACAGTGTGGCGCGTCGGGATGAGCGGCGGGCGATAATACGCGCAGAGTTCGACAAAAGTTGCGCCAGCCGTCGTTGAAATGATATTTTTATGTTATCCGAGAGTTTTAACACGCGCAATGGACGTCTACTCATTGTTTCGACATAGGCTGCTTGATAAAGATTACTGTACTGATTAGTTTAGCTTATTGTTTAGTTAGTGCTGTTCTCTCCATGGAATACACTGCTATTTCATCTTACTACCATATTTCGTTTCACTTGGTTACTGTAGCGAGCGCGTTGTCAACATTGCTGTTTAGTGGTCGCTTGTGCGGCGGCGGACGGCGAGCGAACAACCCACCCAGAGAGCGTCCTCTGATGAAATGCTGGCGTTTTGGTATCACTGGCCTTGACTTGGACTTGTTCTTTCGTTACTGTGACTCTTGGTTATGTTTTTGTGTTGATTTTTGTCTTTTGTAAGTGATAATAACAACAACTTGGTGTGTTTGAGTTTGGCATCTTGACATTTGGCGCGAAAGTTCACATTTTCAAATTTAACTGTTTCAAATGATCGCGCTCGGCTGAAAGCGTTGAATGCTGGACAAGCGAAGTGCTGTTCGAGAAAACTCCCCTTTCGACACCTTCCCTCTGGTATTTCATTGATCGCCACAGTTGATCGTCGTCGGATTTTGAGCCAAAGAGAAGGAAAAAGAGAAGGAAGGCAATGCGTTGTCTTAATGCCAGATCGACCTAAAAGAGCTCTGGCTTACTAGCAACTTGTATTCTCTGACAGTAAAGACTTGACTTCGACCATCACGTCCTATTGTTTATCACAAAAAGCTGGCTCGTGAATGTCGTCTGCGCAAGCCCCTCCGTTCGCTTCATGAAACGACACTTGCCTCGCTGTTGATCGTTCGATTTCGCTGCGTTCCGATTCAAACTGCACCGTGATGGTGCGTTTGATTGCCATGGGAAAGTTGAAATGGGTTTGTTATGAGTGTGAAATTCGGTTACGGTTAGGCATATGGCAGGCTGACTAGCAACCTGTGGAGTTATCACATCTTTCTAAACGCTATTTAAAACAAAGAACTCACTGAAAAGTGACGCACACACTCAAACAACATCCAGCCAAAGGTGAGACAGCTGACGTATAAGCCAAACGCAGCAGCTTAGCCATCAGTAGACTGAACTTTTGCACACACAAACTACAATCGCTTTGATTTAGCTAGTATCCAATAACGGAATTACTAAAATTTACGTTTGACACTAATCTCCGGCGTTTTCGTCGATACTTTCATTAGCCCCAAGGCAATCCCTATAATGGAGCGTTAATGCGCGAGCTAATGTTAGGCTAGTGGCAATCCGGATAAAAGCGGCTCAAATAGGAAGAACTACCTCCTTCGAACGTCAACGTTTTCCGGCACATCGTCCTCAGCCGCTTATTCAGCTCTCTTTGGGCACAGTTCAGTTTGCTTCACGTTAATTCGCCAGGTTGTGAACAGATGTTTACATGTGCTCACTCGGATTATCGATCCGGCGACGTTTACATCGCATATTGCGCGAGCGGAGAAATGCAATATCGTCTCTGATTCCTATCGCGATTACTGTAGTTGGCACCGCGTCAAATTTCTTGCTTAAAGGTCATTCGTACGCGCAGGGCATCGAACACCGAGAGGGCGAGAGGCGAGATGAGTCACCTCAGTTGAGCGTTACAATGCCACCAGAAGCAGCAGACTGTTGCCGAGCGCGAAATGAGTTATTCGGTTTCGATTGACTATGACAGGAAAATCATGACTTGTTCTTGATGTTGATGGGCAGTTTGTTGCGCTCCCCCCCAAAGCAGGCATGCGCTGAGCCGTTCTTTCTTCCCATCGGGTGTACGGGATTTCATTTCAATTCAGCGCGTCTTCCAGTGAACTCTCCGAATTTGCATATTTCGAGAACGCCGAAACGGCGCGCACACAGCTGGCACTGTTTGATCTTTGCGATCGCTTGTGACCGGCCACTGAATAACAATGACCTGCGGGCTCTTTTTTCGTCAAATGCCGCGCGCTTTCTCTCAAAGCTCGGGTTTGTTTTCCGCCTTGTGACCGAAACTGAGACTTTAGGTTAAAGAGCGCAAGGGACTGCGGACAACATGCGCACTTTGTTTTCCGCACGTAACGGCTGTTCTTCTGGGTATCGCAAGGCATTTAAATTATAGCGCGCCGCAATCGGGGACGGAGGTGATCATGTGCCTGAAAAAGTGCAAACGGCAAGGGACGTCACGCCATTCCTCTTTCAGCTGCTCGCAGCGTAGTCTGTTTGCGCCTGTCCATATTCTCGCGGTGGTTTGTGCCACCTTGTGCTTGTTGTTCATCGCTCAAACTGGAAAAGGAAAAATTGTCGTGGGAAAGTATGATCGGCGCTTCGCTGTGTAGCATTGGCAGAAGGCGCCGTGCGTGAATGTATAAGTAGCGAGGTTGCTGAACTCCATTTTGCGACGTTCGCAATCTGATTTTGTTTTCAACTCGTTGAGCGATCGTCGTCGCTATGGGCGAAAAAACGAAATTTGGACGAGGCACGTCTTCGTTGTAAACACCACCGACAGTCATGTCGATTGTTGTTGAGAACGTCGCGGTTACTGTAGTCTGCGCGCTGTTAACTTTACGATCGCTGTGGCGCGGCGGCGGATAACACGACAACCGGTTATGCGGTGTGCGACCAAGTACCGTACTGACGACTAAAATTTAGGCAATCGCGCGTTGGCGTGCGCATTTCGTGAATTTTCCGAGTTATGTGATACTTTTATCAACAGTTGACAATTTAGAATGGACGACAACATTTCCAACGATGAGCCGGAGTGGCGCCGACCTCCGATGACCGCCGCGATTAAGGAGTGGGAGAACTACGCTGCAAAGGTAGATATGCTTTAGGCAAGCACTCCTGAACAATAGACAATTTTGATGTTTAAGATGCGAGAAGAGAAAATGCAGGAGAACGTGATCGTCGAAACGGCAACTCTCTATCTCCACGGCACAGCTCCTCCAAAAAAAACGGAAGCCCAGAAGAAGGAGGATGAGGCGAAGTAGCCGGCTTGGAAATTGCGTTTAAACTCTGTGTTGATTGTTATGTTTCGGTCACATGTTTGTGTTTGTGTTGATGAACCGTTGTTAGTAAATGTGACCTTTAAAGACCGTTTGGTTTGAGTTTGTCAGACTATTGGCATTCAGCCGTATCTCACGATTTCTGTCGTGTTCCGATTCTTTTAAGTGTTACTGAAAGGCGAGGTTAACGCTGGTTGATAGTTTCATTTATGAAACTGAGAGTGACGCTCACAAATTGCAAGTAATTCAAATTCTGAAAATTTAAACATTGTTTTTCGTTGATTTTCACGTTCTTATTAATTTCAAAGCGAGCTCAAGCCATCCATCGCCATCTATTTGCCGTTATAGCGTGGCTACAGGTCGGACAGGCAGAATAGGAGTTGTGGAGGAGCTAAGTGATCGATCTGAAGAGCTCACAACAAAAATGAATGTATAATTGATACACAAATTTATCTGTGTCTTTCAGAAACAGGCGACTTGCTGAAGATGATCTACCACAGCTCATCAACACGGAACAATGCAAGACGACGGAACGATCCGCGATCCCAATGCTTATGAGCACATCGGCAAGTCTTGTGGGTTAGTTTTCCAATCATTTTTCTCGGCTTATCAACTAGCGGAAAGACCAAAAATCGATACTCCACAATACCTAATTAATTCAGCAAATTATCTAGCACAACAACTCGCGCGCGAGCAGACTAGTCATTGCCTAGACTTGTTGTCAGCGTGAAGCAAAAAACAAAAATTTTTGAAAACTCAGTCATCGTGTTACTTCAATCTGTTGAGCTATCTTGTAATTCTCAAAATGCGACATTTATCTAAGCGGATTATTTAGCCAGTAGCCGATTTTCTGGACTTATCTAGGCTGATCTGGCTGATCCACCATTTGTCTAATTGAATTTGTCATTTGTATAATGCAGGTGGTATCCCAAAGAGCCCAAATTGCCACCTCCAAGCAACACAGGAGGAGTAAGCCTGTGCGCATTGTGACTTTGTTGATTGACGGCAGTCGCTGCGGCATATCCGCAGCGTCTTCATCTCGTCGTTCGCTGATAAGACTTTCAGTTTAAACAGTATCGTACAGTGACCGCTCTGTTTGGAAAACTGACTAGCATCCTTTTAGCTTTACGGCCGAACCTAGGCTTCCTAAAGAGTTGGTTGTCACATGTTTGCGCTCTGCGATCTTTGACACCTTAACATCTACCTGCGCTCACAAGTTAGATAGGAGATAGGCTCATGCCACCTCAGGCCGGACATGTGAGCGTGGCCGCATCATATTGATTAACATCAACAGCATCTCCCACCCATTGAAGCTGCTCAGGCATGCGTTGCCAAGCCGACCACACTTTAGCCAGTCCCTTTCACCTGTCCCTTTTACCGAGGTACTCTTTTTTATCAACGACACGATTATTTCAGCTAATTCTCTCGCTGGTCTACATTAATGGCGATGACGTCATCTACTAGGGCGAGAATTCGTTTTGGCCCTGTGCTGCTCGACCTACTAAAGGATTTGGAACGTTGGATCGACCTGTTTGAACGTCACTACAAAGTGAACGAGGAGGATACTGTAAGAGCCACCATTTGATTGTATAATACAAAATTTCAATGTTTTAGAAGAGAGTTTTGCTCGAAATCAATCCCCACGATGTTCGGCGAGCGGTCCGCGCAAAGATTCTTCCACCACTGGCGCATCAATTGGAATGGATTGAGGCGAATTTGTGCAAAAAGCCGCTGGTTCCTGATATTTTGATCAATGGTATCAAGGCGCTCTACGGTCACGAAGTACTCAACTGTTACTGTTAATCTCTAATTTTGATCGCAATTCAGAAAACCAACGTTAGGATGATTTACGCAAGTGACATCGGGGAGTGCATGAGGCAACTCGAACGTGGGCGTGAAATGTATTGTAGTGTTATTCATCGCATCAAGAAAATTATGTCAATTTTGTTGCGATTTGGTGACAGACATGTGGATGCGTGTGACCGTTTCATCGATCAGGTAAGCGCATATTTGCAATAGGAATTAGGACAACTTTGATTTTAGTACCGACCGTTGCAAGAACGAGGCGTTTCCCACAGAACGCCGATGCAATTTTACCATCACGTTCATACCATCATGATTACCGCCTTTCTCAATATTCGCAAGGAGATAGCAGTTGCAAAGAAAAAGGTACCAAATGCTAACTAGATTATCTTGAAAATACGAATTTCAGTTCGCACGTCACGTCTCTTTTGCTCCATTTCCCCATCAAATAAACGATGAGGCTGAGCAGAACGATTTGAATATGGAGCCGATTGGCAAGAGGCTTCGTTCGCGGTACGCCAATGAGCGTATGGATGCTGAACCGATCTGTAAACGTCTTCGCTCGCGAAACGGCGTTATCAAGAAGAAGTAAACTAATCAAAAACTCTATTAGTTCTTCAAATTACGTAAATGATGTTGTGACCATGTTGAGAACCATGCTGATGAAAAGCGTGTGTTTACGTTGTGATTGTGGTTTTGCAAGTGTAATAAAGAAATTAACGAAACAAAAAGGAAAATCTCTAATCAACAGAACGACAAATTCAATTCAGCAAAGTGCGAAAATACAGCAATTTAACCGACCAAAAAATGCCGTTTGAAGCGTCTCGGCTCTGACTCGAAGCTTTTCCACATTTAATATTGCAGAGCTTTCAAAAGTGATACCGTATCCACTTGAGCCATTTTCTTAAAATCCCACTTTCAACTTTCACTGTAAAATGTGGCACACGTAGAATGGCATACGTACCTTTCGGAAAATTCGTAATTTAGTCTTTTTCTGATGAGATTCCAGAGGCATTGATTAAAATGGCGTGTTCTCAACCGCTTCTAAGCATCGTTTCTCGTTGCCTAGCCAACTACTGCCATTTTGCCAACCTGGAGCAACCAGGCAACATGCAGGTTAACTGATGCGCCACTCTATTGCTTTGTTCTATTGTTTCGACTTGAAACAATTAAAGTTTTGATGCCACAATTTGTAGCCAAACCTGGTTGAGGACATTCGCTGCATCACATTTGTGATCGTCCCCTTCTCTAGCTATGAATTAAGTGCTTGGATGGACAGACTGTAGAACAGAAAACACGCGGAGTTTGCCATCGCCGCTTGCTGTTTGCGTCGTTCTTATTCTGAACATTCTGCTAACTAAGAATCAGACTGATTTTTCACTGTTCCTCCAAAACTAAACTCAAAACGCAAAATTTCACACAAGCCACAGTGCGCAGCGTCCAATCCAATGATGCGCACTCTCCGCTGGTACGGCCTGTGATTCTGTCTGAATCGAATCTTCAATTTTCACGCGTCTTTTTTTCGCCTATTTAATAATATCCCTTGCATTTTCAGTAATGAACGATTTCAAGCCTTTCGCTGAACCGTTGCATTATGGACGAGTCCTATACAATTCTCTCCTTGAAATGGAAAGCTTCATTGACAACATTCAAAACCACTGCGAACAAACGGAACGGAAAGCAGTATGCGCTTCGTTTTTGTTTGGCCTCAAAACTGAGCTTCAACTTTAGAGAATTCAATTGCGATTGTTCGGACCACAACACGATACTGCGGTTGTCCCGACACTAGTGAAAGGAGTCACGTTTCTCGCTGGGCAAATCTACGGCACGCCCATGGTCGCCGAAGTGTTGATGAACCGCGTCGTTGAATACCGTAAAAAGGAGGTAATGACGCAAATTTATTTTAGAAGCCAATTTTGCTAAAACCATTGCAGAAGGACTATTGGAGGCCAATGTTTAAGGACGACATGGACTTGCTTGTCAAGCGCTGCCTTTACGTGCAGAAAACCTACGACGTTATGCTCAAACATTTCCACAAGATGACCGGATTTATGGGCAAATACGCACATAGACAGATGCATCTATGCGAGTGGCTCGCTGTTCAGGTAGTGGTAGTTGGCAACGTGAGTTTTATTTTGTTTTCAGGTCCTCGCACGTCGCGCCGGCTTGCCCCATCATCATTCGCCAATGAAGAAGTTCTTAGACTACAATGGAAACAACTTGCGGTTGAAATTTGGGAGAATCCGTGCTGAAATCGCACGCGCAAAGATAAATGTGCGTTTAGTTGAGCATCTCGGCAGGTTGAGATACGATTCATTTTCAGTTCGAAACGTACGGCCCTCGTCTGTCGCTCAACGAGATGGAAGAGCGTAAAGAAAACGAGCCAATTGCCGAGCGGCTTCGCTCGAAAGCGACACGAGACAGGATCCGAGCGGAACCTGTCTGCAAACGGCTTCGGTCCAGCACGAGTGTTGCCAACAGACGCTGATTGTGCGTGTTGTATAAGCTCCAATCATCGTGTGCTCCTTGTTAATGTAGTGGATAGAATAAAACATGTGTTGAAGATCTACACTGTACACCAGCCTAAGCTGTTTGCTTCCGATGCCTGGTGCAGATTTGACAGATTTCTGACTCATTTCATGATATGAACATCGTTGTTGGTGTTGTTCTGCTTTAGAATAAGTTAAAGAAGTAGTCTCCAATCTGCGACTGCAACCAAGTTGTTTTCGGCGCATTGCGTGTCTGGACGCGCAATTATGAGTTACCACTAGCTACTAGCTACACGAAACCGCTGCGCACAGTATACGTCAAGTTGGTGTTATCAAATACCAATTGGAGAATTCAGTTTGTTCTGAAAATGCAAATTTATTTATTGTTTTCAATGTTTTGCTCATATGCAGCTGATTTTCACAGTCAGTGAGGCTAACAGTTGCAACAAACGGATCATCTTGTGCAATGAGCCGACAATGGGCAAACAATTGCTATCTACGCTAATAGGATCATCAGTTAAGATGAAAAGTGACTGCGAGTGTCGATGTTTGTTCAGATGTACCGTACAAAACAGCCAAAATGCCATATTGTACATGTTCGATCTGTGTTATGCTATGAAGCAATAGCGTTTTTGAAATTGAAGGAAAGTTGTATATTTGTCGTTCTTGCAAACGCTGACCTGCAGACAGCGCTCCTATCATGACGATTTACGCAGTTTTGGTTTTTTTGCGTGTACGCTTTGCATTTGCTTCATAGCGCAGAAATGCCCCAACTAGCCGATAGACGATCAATGCGACTGTCTCCTGAGGCCACTTTTTTTGCGATTATGCCGACGCACCGTCGGCACGGTCCCTTTCTGATGCCGCTTCCGTTCAATTTACGACCATAGAACGTTCACTTTGTCCAATCGCGGCGGAAACCGATGAATGGGAATCAAATCTTTGGTGTTTAAAAACGAAAAGTGCAGAGTCAAACATGCATCAGATGGCTATTACGGATTTCTTGCTTTATTTCGATGCTTCCCTGGACAAGCGTTCAAAGACTTTAAGCAAAACCTCTACAAGGCGTTCTTTTATCATTTCACAACTCGGTTGCTATGCTCCAAATAGCTGCATGCTGCTTTCCGGGCGCACATTGTGGACTGATCGAACACTCAATTTAGTCGTCCGCCCCTTCATCATTCCATTGCAGTGTCACACTGTGGACAGTCGCGCGCGCGCTCTCCGCCGCCAGCATTGCCGCTACCGTCGCCGTCCAGTCGCAATCTCTGAACAGCGCCCCTCCCTATATTCAACGCGATCGTCCACAGCGGCCAAGAGTGCAGCTTTTCTCGCCGCATACTCCTGTCGCACTGTCATCGCCTCTGCCTGCTTCCGTATTTTGCGTTCTGGAATTTGGCAATGTCGTTAAACCGCAGCCATCTTCTCGTTTCCTTGATAATGTGGAATCATCACAAGCTCCTGCTGCAGTGAAATGTTGCTGAGAACAAACGATCAGTAATTTGGCAAGTCGCGCGCGCCGCCTCTCTCGCGCGAGTTACAGTCGGCGCTGTTGTGTGATCTGTCCACAACTCTCGCCCATCCTCAAATGGCGTGACGTGTCAAAACCATTTTTCAGCTTATTCAGGCATGGCAAGCCGCCTGTGCTCTTAGTTGCCTATGAAGCGTACCTAGATGAAGCTAACAATTGGGGCTCTCATCAATCGCCTCGCTCGCTCTCAGCACATCTTTTGATCGTTTTACAATCTCTAGTGCCTTCTGTTTCGCGTACCTTATCACACTTATGGCCACTATGACCACGCTGTCCGCTTTTCAGAACTTCTGGCAGTTTGGGTGTTGAAATGGAGTACCAAGGTCCTCCGATTGTTCCTAAGCCTGAGAAACCAAGAGCAAAACCAACCGACATGGCCGAAGTTTACAACGAGATGATGAGCCGGAAGAGAGAAATCACGACTGAGTACATGGGGGCTATCCACTCTGGAATTGAAATTTTCCACGATCGCTTGAAGAATCGGTGTACTGGAATGGTAATTCGCGTTGTTCTATTCTAAACAATCAGTCAAACGAGATTTTCAGCTCGGATTTCTGAGTTCAGGAGAAACGGATGCTAGAGAATACTTTGCGCGTTTCGAGAACATTACCACGATCTACCAAAATTTCCACTGTTACATGAATCTCAAAACCGTCCAGTTTCACCAGGAAGTTGCTCAGTGCCTCATGACCCTCACCAAGATGTCGCTGTCGTCTGTTATGAAGTCCATTTTGGAACTGATGGTTGAAGGCGTTGGGAACATCTACACCATCTTTATGAATCAGGTATTCAAAGTCTGGTTTTCGAACAAGATTTTCGTTTAGAAGACGCAATACGTCCGCAACGGGAACGTGCTTTTTCCCACGTTCGTGGACGCCGTAGCGACGACTCAGAGAATTGGGGATGCTCTTGATCATCTTCTCTTCAAGCTCGTCCGTAATCTGCGCCATGCGGAGTCGATTCTGGTCGGATCGATGACACCGGTAAATTGAGATTGTAAATTTCGATCGATTGTGTTCTTCAGGTTTCCACTTATCTCTTGAACGTTCAGCGGGCTCAGACGCGTCTTTTCGTAAGTTAGATTTCGTATGTTTTTGTGCAAAAATCGTGTTTAGTTGGATGTGCCGCATGCGGCCGGAGTCACGGTTGCAATCAACCGCAGCGGAGTTCCCGGCGAGATTCATCGCGTCGTTGCTTCGATTGGCAGACAGACTCCGTGGGGAGATGGCGACGGTGCTCATGGTCGCAAGCGCAAGAGAGCCGCCAACGGCGATGTCGAACAATGCCCGACAAAGAAGGCTCGTCACTCGTCACTCATTGTTTGAGGACTTCTGTTGATGTTTAATTTGAGTTTCTTTTCAGCGTGCAATTCTGTAGATCTTCTGCTCCATGTAATCGTCTCGCATCTGTGGAGCTCCATGTACTCGCTTCCTGTGATTTTCTATTGTAGTTCAGCAAGAATTCTAGTTTCTTAGCTGCAATATTCCAATAAATCCGCATAATTTTGAATGCTTCGTTTGCGTTTTTGGTCAGTCAAGGGCTTTTCGCCAGTACCATCGGTAGGTGGTTCTGTCTATTTATTGATCTATGCCTCGCCTTTTGTAAGCATTCAATAGCAAAGCAACCCAAGTTACTCTTCTCAGGCTCGAAGGCATGTGACCGGACTTGTCTTGTTCTCGATCTAGTCGATCATGGTTTGCCTGCATTGGGGTCTTCATTAAACATGTCAAAATAAACGGAAAAACTTGATAAAGTCGAGATGAGAACGCTCCGATTCCAGAAGCACTGATTAACATGGCGTGTTTTAAGCATCGGTCCTCGTTACTTATCCAACTACTGCCATTTTACCAAACTGGAGCAACCAGGCGTCAAGCACGTTCACTGACTTACTCTAATTTATTTCACTCTAATGTTATAACTTTGTAGCGGTACCCGAAGGTCTCGCTTCTTCCCCATCCCTAACACGTGGATCTATCTAACGGGTTTATTCGGCGACCTACAACTAACAAAAGCCCTAACTACGAATATGAGGGGGAGAGGCGGCTAAGGATCTTTATCCAGAGGCCTGGATAAAGATCTTGTAGCAAACCATCGCGTCCAAGCCCTTTTGAGGTCTGGACAACTTGAAACAGTCGGCATCTTACTCAATTTGTAGCCTAACCTGGTTGAGGACATTTATTGCATCACAAAGTTATTTTGACAATCCCTAATGTGAAATTCCCTCTATCCCTTCAAGAGAGACGTGCTTGAATGAACAGTATGCGATCGCCGTTTGCTTTCCAATTCGTTCTTATTCTGAACATTCTGCTAACTAAGAATCAGACTGATTTTTCACTGTTCCTCCAAAACTAAACTCAAAACGCAGAGTTCCACATAAGCCACAGTGCGCAGCGTCCATTCTAACGATGTGCTCTTTCCGCTGGTACGGCCTGCTGCCGACCGTCGTCTCGCGTTTATTCCACATCGCTTTGTCGCCACAGTTCTCATGTTGCATTCACTCTGCGAGGTTGGACGGCAACTCTCCGTCACACGCTGACACTAAATGCTTCCACATGAAGCATGTCTGAATTTTCAATTTCCATTCGCGTCTGTTGTAAACCCGAGAATATTTGTTGCATTTTCAGTCATGGAATTCCTGCCTTTCGACTTTGAGCCTTTCACGGAGCCGAAGTTGCACTTCGGAAGAGTTATGTTCAATACGATCGTTGAAATAGAGAACTGCTTTCTCAATATGCACAACCACTGTGAAGAACTTCAACGGAGGGCGGTATGTGCTTTGTTTTTTTTGTTTTGCGAGAAAATAGAGCTTTCAGGGAGTCCAGTTGCGTTTAATCGCACCAGAAAGGAATGTTTTGGATTCCGCAGTAATGCAAGAGGAAGGCGAGTTTGTAAAACGGCAAATATTCCCCACAGTGTTGCTCAACCGCGTCGTCGAATACCGTAAAAATGAGGTAATAACTCAGATTCATTTTAGAACCCAATTTTGCTAAAAACCATTGCAGGAAGACCACTGGAGGCATGTATTCTCGCATAATATCGACTTATATGTCAAGCACGGCGTTTACGCGCAGGAGACATACGACAGTATGCTGGCGCATTTCAAAAGGATGTCCAAATTTCTGGAAAAATACGCTCATCGACAGACGAAGATACAGAAGTGGCTCGATCAGCAGGTAGTGGCTATCGTCATCGTGTGTTTGAGATTGTTTTGAGATCCGAGCACATCGAGTCGGCCAGCCGCACCATCATTCGCCAGTAGAGAAGTTCCTCGAGTACAATGCAAACAACTTGCGGTTGAAATTTGGGAGAATCCGTGCTGAAATCGCACGTGCAAAGAGAAAGGTGCGTTTCGTCGCGCATCCGGCTGGATTGTGATACGGTTCATTTTCAGTTCGAGGCATACGGCCCCACATTGACGACTTCCGAACTAGAAGAACGCCAAGAGAAGGAACCGATCGCGCAGCGTCTGCGCTCAGCCACGGCCCTCGCCACTTTGCGAGCAGAACCAGTGTGCAAGAGACTTCGGTCGCGGAAGAACGTAGCTGTCACCAGATGCTGACTTCGCACATTGTTTGAGCTGTAACAGTTGCTTCTTGTTGTTTTTGTGGATAATATTGAACTTTATGTGTTGTTGAAGTTACATCTCACAATGCTGGTTGCTTGTGGTGCCTCGATTGCGCACATTTCTGGCACATTTCCTAGACCACGCCATGAAAATTAGAAGGTTAGTGGACAGAAGGTACTCACTTGTCTTTCTGCGCACTTGTAATGCTACAATTAGACCCGGCAGTTGCCTTGTTAGTGCATCGTATTGCGTTGACCAATAGCTTCAATAGTCACAACGCAATTCAGTAATTAAACATCGATCTTGTCGTCATCGTTGTTCAGCTGTAGTGGAAGAACTTAGTACGATGAAGAAGGCTCAACCTGCAATCCAAGTTGATTTCTGTGTTGTGCGGTTCTGACTGCGGATGTATGTTAGTGCTACTCATTACCAATTGATCATTCACAGTCTCAGACACAATGAAATATGTTAATCCTTTTCTTAAGATTTGCCAATATGACTTCAAGTGTTCAAGCCATCAAGAATGGCAAAAATAAACTAATGTTTGAAGAGATCAGTCTACATTCGATCGAATCTCGAATACATTGCAGATTGTCACACTGAACAGTGGTCCAGAAATCTGTTGAAGCTAACAGAAATTCAAAGATCATCTTTTAAAATCAAAAAAATCATGTGGTGCAAATTGCCGATTCTAGTCCCGATGTACCCGAGAGAAGCCAAAAGGCCAAAAACAGTTTATGCTGTGTAAGTTCGATCTGTGCTATGGTATGCAAGAGCGTTTTTGGAATTGAAGGAAAGTTGTATATGTGCCATTCTCGCAAACGCTGACATGCAGACAGCGCTCCTATCACGACGATCTAGCGCGCAGACATATGCGCTGTCGGCACCATTGGACAATGGTCACCGTCTACACTTGTCGTCTGCATTATGCTCATCGTTCTCTTTAGGGAAAGAGAGTTTCGTCCCTTGAAACACTCTCTTGATTCAACGCAGTTTTGGTTTTTTTGCGTGTACGCTTCGCATTTGCTTCATAGCGCAGCAATGCCCCAACTAGTCAATACGCGATCAATGCGCCTGTCTCCTCAGGCCACTTTTTATGCGATCATGCCGACGCACCGTCGGCACGGTCCTTTTCTGATGCCGCTTCCGTTCAAATTTACGACCATAGAAAACGTTCACTTTGTCCAATCGCGGCGGAAACCGATGAATCAGAATCAAATCTTTGGTGTTCAAAAACGAAAAGTGCAGAGTCAAACATGCATCAGATGGCTATTACGGATTTCTTGCTTTATTTCGATGCTTCCCTGGACAAGCGTTCAAAGACTTTAAGCAAAACCTCTACAAGGCGTTCTTTTATCATATCACAACTCGGTTGCTGTGCTCCAAATAGCTGCATGCTGCTCTTTCCGGGCGCACATTCCATTGTGGACTGATCGAACACTCAATTTAGTCGTCCGCCCCTTCATCATTCCATTGCATTGTCGCACTGTGGACAGTCGCGCGCGCGCTCTCCGCCGCCAGCATTGCCGCTACCGTCGCCGTCCAGTCGCAATCTCTGAACAGCGCCCCTCCCTATATTCAACGCGATCGTCCACAGCGGACAAGAGTGCAGCTTCTCTCGCAGTTCACTGTCATCGCCTCAGTGTGCTTCCGTATTTTTTAAACCGCAGCCATCTTCCCCTTGTTTCCGTTTCCGAATTACCACACGCTCCTGTTGCAGTGAAATGTTGCTGAGAACAAAAGCATCAGTAATTGCAGTGCGTGCGCCTCCTCTCTTCCTGCTAGAGTTACAGTTGGCGCTGCTGTGCAATCTCTGCCACTACTCTCGCTCATCCTCAAACGGCGTGACATGTCGAAACTATTTTTCAGCTTATTCAGGCGAATTTTCGCTGCTTGCGGCGGTTTTGTACACGGGAAGTCCAAAGAGCCGCCTGTACTCTCACAATCAGTTGCCAATAAAGCGTGCCGCTCACTAAGTGCGTCAATTGGGCTCTCAATCGCTTTGCTTGCTCTCAGCACATCCTTTCATCGTTTGACAATCTCTAGTGCCTTCTGTTTCGCGTACCTTATCACACTTATGGCCACTATGACCACGCTGTCCGCTTTTCAGAACTTCTGGTAGTTTGGGTGTTGAAATGGAGTACCAAGGTCCTCCGATTGTTCCTAAGCCTGAGAAACCAAGAGCGAAACCAACCGACATGGCCGAAGTTTACAACGAGATGATGAGCCGGAAGAGAGAAATCACGACTGAGTACATGGGGGCTATCCACTCTGGAATTGAAATCTTCCACGATCGCTTGAAGAATCAGTGTACTGGAATGGTAATTCGCTTTGTTCTATTCTAAACAATCAGTCAAACGAGATTTTCAGCTCGGATTTCTTAGTTCAGGTGTAGCGGATACCAGAGAATACTATGCGCGTTTCGAGAACATTACCACGATCTACCAAAATTTCCACTGTTACATGCACTACAAAACCGTCCACTTTCACCAGGAAGTTGCTCAGTGCCTCATGACCCTCACCAAGATGTCGTTGTCGTCTGTTATCAAGTCCATTTTGGAACTGATGGTAGAAGGCGTCGGGAACATCTACACCACGTTTATGAATCAGGTATTCAAAGTCTGGTTTTCGAACAAGATTTTCGTTTAGAAGACGCAATACGTTCGCAACGGGAACGTCCTTGTTCCCACGTTCGTGGACGCAGTAGCAACGACTGAGAGAATTGGGGACGGTCTCGATCATCTTCTCTTCAAACTCGTCCGTAATCTGCGCCATGCGGAGTCGATTCTGGTCGGATCGATGACACCGGTAAATTGAGATTGTAAATTCCGATTGCGAGATTGTATTGTTTAGGTTTCCGCATATCTCTTGAGCGTTCAGCGGGCGCAGACGCGTCTTTTCGTAAGTTAGATTTCATATGGTTTTGTGCAAAAATCGTGTTTAGTTGGATGTGCCGCATGCGGCCGTAGTCACGGTCGCAATCAACCGCAGCGGAGTTGCGGACGAGCTTCGTCGCGCCGTAACGTCAACAGGCACGCAAACACCGTGGAACTATGACGACGGTCCTCAGAATCGCAAGCGTCACAGAGATGCTGCGGGCGATGTCGAACAGTTCCCGTCGTCTAAGAAAGCTCGTCACTAGAGGTTGTTTAAGGACTTCTGTTAATGTTTAATTTGAGTTTATTTTCAGCTAGCAACTCTGTCGTTCTTCTGCTTCATGTAATCTTCTCGCACCTCTGGAGCTCCATGTAATCGCTGTTCTGTGCTTTCCATTGTAGTTTGGCATGTATTGTAGTTTCTCAATTGTAATGATTCTATAAATGCGAATAATTCTGAATGCTTCGTTTGAATCAGTTTGCCTCTTTGGCCAGTCAACGGCCTTTGCCAGTACCATCTGAAGATGGTTTTGTTTACTTATTGAGCTGTTCTCAGGCACGACGGCATGTGGCGGACAAGACGGCGGAGTTGCCTTGTTCTCTCCAGTCTATCGTGGCTTGTCAGCATTTGGGGTCTTGGGTCAATAACCATGTTCCGACGGTAGCAAATGCATCGCCTCATCGAATTCCATGGAATTGGCTCCATACGTCGAAGCAAACTATCGTCGTCTTGCTCCATGGATTGAGTGAAGGTCGAGCAATGAATTAAAAATTCAAAACATCAAAATAGGAAAGATTTGCTCGAACTTTCCCATCTTTGTTTCGGATAGGAACGTTCTCATGGGCTTGTCCTATCAACCAATGGCGAGCCATTTTGCAAAACAGTCCTGCGTTTCTTCTCGAAACGCCCATGCGATCGCGTCCCTTAACTTTTGTTACCTTTTTCGGAATTCTATTTAGAAGATCCCCCGTTCGGTGGGAAAGCGCGGTCGTGGCGTTGTCGCTTGCGTCTTTTTATCACCTCGCCCTGTCGCCCGATTGCGAACCCAACAACAAAGCCTTTTTCGTTTTCCTCCTTCGGCGCAGCTACAGTTGCCGCCAGCCCGCGGCCATTGATGATCAACAATTCAAATCTGTTTTCGTTCGTTTTGGGTTGCCGTGCGCACGTCTCCGGCAGCGCCACCATGTCGCCACTTTGACGAAGCCGCCGTCGAAAAAGCGAGCTGTGATTCAGCCATGACTCGCGCTCCGCGTCCTCATCCTATCGCGCAAGTTTCCTGAAATTAATTGTGTTGATGATTCATCGACCGCAGAGTCAGGCAATTGTTCATTTAATAGAGTAGTATGCGAGACGAGCTGACAGGGGGCGGCTGGCAACCTTTGATTTTGCTTACCCAAATGAGCCGTAATGAAGATTTGCGCTTATTATTGATGGTTACCGTACCTGACTCTGTGAATAGCTTGCATTTAACTCACGAATACTTGTTCATGCTGGATTTGTGAAAGGCGCCTCTCAAAGCCTCACAACATCCATTCTTCACTCGGCATTTGGCTTATGTGTGTCGTATTCTTATAAGTGTTCTATTTCAAAATTGACATGCATCAGGTCTCGAGGCGCTGGCCGCATGCCTAGGAGTGATGTGAGAAGAAGGTCGCCTAGGCGACGAACCTAGCTGCTCGTCGCTTCTAACATACCGCAACCGTGTTAAGGAACGGATGCTATTGATTCTCGCTCTCTCTCGCGCTCGCGGATACCTCTCGGATACGCGTTGTTTGATAGAAAGTTTTCTTAAGAAATCAACAATCGCTTGACAATGGAAGTGGGAAGTGGTGAAAACGGCCGAATGGTTGACCTGGCTAGCATCGAGAACGTGGATCAATCACCGAATGCTCCGGTACCGGAGCGCATGCAACCATTTATTTGGAACGGTGAGGCAGAATCTAGAAACATTTCACTTCATTTCATGTTTTAGGCAGCAACAACAGTGCAATCAGGGCTATGCGAGAGGAATGGTCTCGTGTAGGAGATGCGCTGAGGGATGCTCAGTCGGAAAGAGCGAATGCGCTTCGTAGCGGTTAGTAAATGGTGATTTCGGCGTTTCACAGTCAAAGTCATTCTAGGAGGACCCCTGGACTACAGTGCTAACGCGACTGTAACTTCAAATGAAACAGTTGTTCCACTTAACTCGGTTCACCCTCCAAACAGCACAAACAGCACTGCAGCACAAAATGGATTGCAAAGGGCTTTCAACCACGCTTCGGGTAATCGCAATTCGCTAGTAACATGAGACTATTATTTCAGGACTCCAAGGCGAAAGTTGGACTGACGCTTCTGAGGGCTCGAGTGAAGCATCTTCCGATTCAACGAGCAACACTTCGTCGCTTTTTGGGACCAATCCTTCAGCGACCATTTTTGCGTTTGATGAAACCGAGCGTCTTGGATCGGATTTCACAAACCGAATGCGCGGACTGCTCATTACCTACCAGGATAGAGTGTCGACTCGCCTGCATGATGGAGTGAGTTATAGCGTGAAAGCGCTTTAAATTTTTTGAAATTTAGAAAGCCGAAACGCGCGCATACTCTCACGAACACTTTACGCACAACGACTATCCGTACTTTATCAACGGCACCACTTCTGTGCGCAGAACGATCACCGTTCTGTACGAAAAGATGTCTGAGGCCATGCAGACGTTCAGCGATAGAGTCTCGGCCAACTTGGACGAAACGCGGAAGAACGTCGTCCTAACGCAAATCCGCAACATTAAATCGATCTTTGCCGCCATGTCGAAGGAAGTTTTGGAGTTGCAGGTTACCCTTGTAAGTAAAATGGGTTAGCATTCGCTGATCAGTCAATGATTATTGCAGGGCAAAGGAGTCCGCTTCAATCAGGAGTTCCAACAAGAGGAAATGAATTTTATGACTACGATAGAATGCCTGGATGACATGCTTGAAGTGATTAATAGCAGCCTCACATCTGTTCGCTCGGAATTGACTATTTTGGAGAATCGCCTCATTCGACAGGTGCCTCCACGACCACAAACATCGGTAAGCGCAGAATTTGTCCGACAAGTTGTTGATTCTAACTTTATTCAATTCAGTTTGCCGGTTTCCTTCAGCGATTCCGCGCCGCGACCGCTAACAACAACGAACGGCAATTGACTTACGTCACCTCGTTGCAACCATCGCCTTCAGCTCGTACTTTGCCTGATTCCAATATCAGTGCTCCGGTCCCTTCTCGTAGTGCCTGAAGCCTCTCTCTTCAGGTTGATTGATGTATTTGCCTGTTTGCCTTGCCTGTCTATACGCTTTATTATCTGCTGTTCTATGTCCTTAATCTCTTGTAATTCTTGCACCAATTGAACACATTGGTGTTCAATTTCTGAGCTTCTTCATTGGTATTTTTTGCATCGTCTCTGTTGTATCTATCATATCTAACAGTGCTTTAAGCGCACAAGTGTTGCATTTATCAATTTAATCAGTCTTTAATGTTTTATTTGAATAAAAAATTGGGCAGGCAATTTATGTGTTTGATTTTGTAGCGCTTCAAATGATAGAGTTATTGTCGCCAAGCATCGCACACAATCACTGTTTAACACTGCAAATTGCGACAGTTGAATTACAGAAGCTTTAAAAGCATTCTTCAAATAGATCGCTTGCAAAACCGATGTCAAGCAACGTTTCCTTGCGTTCAAACACTCGACTGCTTGTTTCGCTGCACTTTCAATTCCGCCAACATGGATGTTTTGTGATTGATTTCAATACAGAACTCATTATATTAAGCGCGGACTCTGCTCAAAGTGCTGAAAGTGATCATGTTGAATAGGACGGGAATGGAATGTTGCATCTGCATAACGAAAAATCTTTTCCACATCAAAAGTGCCAAGCTGGTAATTTCGAGTGGTCCGTCTGTGTTCTTTTCCCACTCCTCCTATCCACAGATTTCCTTTTCAGATTGATGACAGCACAAAAACGACGCCCTGTCATAAGACATAAAACAAAAAGACATAATGCCATAAGACATAATGCTAAAAGGCATAATGGACAAAAGACATAATGGGCAAATGACATAACGGTCAGAAGACATAATGCCAAAAGACATAATGGACAAAAAGGCATAATCACTAACTTAGTGCTAAGTTTGCCTAGTGAATTTTGTGCTCGCTGCGCTCGCCCAAAATTCACTAGGCAAACCCTGCGGCAGCTCCTAGGCCTAAGCCTGCACTTAGCACGAAGCCGGAAAGAAGTTCCAGGACAAGTTAGTGATTATGCCTTTTTGTCCATTATGTCTTTTGGCATTATGTCTTCTGACCGTTATGTCATTTGCCCATTATGTCTTTTGTCCATTATGCCTTTTAGCATTATGTCTTATGGCATTATGTCTTTTTGTTTTATGTCTTATGACCGGACACCCACAAAAACATCACGAAAACTCATTCTATGCCAGAGTGCTGTGAGCTGCCATTTTATACGATTATGCTTTGCTTCTTGAAGTATTCTTGATTTGAACGCCTCGTAAATTTAGATTATGCTTGTGGATTCCATTGAATGGAATTGCATTCACTTATTGATGGTTTTTGAATCCGATAATTTCCCAATTCCGTTCACGTCTAATTTATGAAAACAAAAGCAGCTGCTTCTAAGCGGCAACGGTATCTGTGGAACAAATGCTCCTGGAAAGGGCTTCCATTGACCTACTGATTGATGCGTATCTGATCTGACAATATGGCAATACACCTAAAACGAAACCTCAAGATAGCCTTTTAGTGAGCTCAATCCTAATCGAATGCCGCTTCAAAGCGCATGTGTCAAGACAACGCAGTCACACAATGGCGTCATAGTTCTCCCTCGTGAAGAAGAAACGCTGCGTGTGGCTTTATCGATTATTTGCGTTTAGCTTTTGCTTTTCACCGGAGATTGTGCTGACCTTTTGTGTTTATTTCTTTGCCCGCTAGCCGTAGGAACTTGCCAGAAGATCCAGTTGCGTTGCTCAAAAGGTGCCAAGAGTGCCCGCCTTTTTTGAGGCTCTTGGGGAGAGGAGTGGGCACTCGCTTCGTCCCGCTTCCTTCCTTCGCCGCCTGTCTGCTGCATATATAGCGAACGAAATGTTCGAAAAGGTGAAGAAGCGCTGCATTGATCGATGGGAGTCGTCGCCGCGTGCTTATTGATTATTGTCTGGAGTTGTCCTTGTTGTGAACGCGTTCGTATTGACGCTCAATGTGCGTAACGGGGAAAACGAGTGGATCAGATGGCGATCGGTTCGATTTCTACTGGAACTCCAACATTTTCTGTGAACTCAATAAGCAATTCTATTTTGTTATTAAACGTGTTTTGAGTTGTACCATCGAGTTGCCTCAATTTTCACCTATTTGCAGATGAAGCGCTGGCCTTTTGTGGAGCCAATGACGCGTTATGAACGCAATTCGATCAATTCACAGCCTATCAGATATGAGCAGATGGGAAGTCAGTTAAGAACGCTTTTCATTAGAGTAATTTTGTGAATTATAGAAAATGTTCCACTTCCACAAGCCGCCCCTGCAACGTCGTCTTCGGGAACGCAAAGTGAACCGGCGGAAGGGCAGGAATTCTATGATCTAACGAATTCGGACGACGATGATGTGATTTATAGCTCGATCAAAGTTGAGCCGGACGATGATGGAATAGGTAACTGAAAATAGCTTGAAACAATTAACAGAGCTAGTCGGACTTGCTGCTTTTTCAACGATTTGAAAACCAATTGATACGTATGCCAAAAACAAGTAGAAATTAACTTACACCGCAAATTGCACTCAAAAATTTAACCAAAATTTAGCTAAGCTTTCAACTGTACTGGAGTGAAGCCATAGTAAGATGCAAATGTCAAAGCATCGTGTTGTTGTTAGTCATTTCAGTCACTCTGCAACTAAGAAAGGACCCCTGTTTCAACAGTTTTAGGACAGAGCAATGATTACAAACATTTTGGACTGCCGTGCCCAACTTTCAGCCTTTATTCGTCTGCGATTTCTCATTTCTGCCTATTTCTTCTACCAAATTCTGATAATCTGCTGTTTTCACAATTCTGGGAACGTCGACACTCTTTTTAACCAAAAGTTATTTAGCAAAACACTTGACGAACTGGAGTAAAGCAATAGTGAGCTGCAAATTTCATATTAGCATTAGCCATTTCAGCCACTTTGCAACTAAGAAATTAGCTCTGTTTCCATAATCTTGCGTGCACTGTTTTGGACTGCCACAATAACAACCGTTTTGGACTGCCGTGCCCAACTTTCAACATTTATTCATCTGCGATTTCTCTTATTTCTTTTACCGAATTGTGATAATCGGCCGATTGCACAATTGAGAGAACGTCGACACTATTTTTAACCAAAATTTATTTAGCAAAGCAGTTGATGTACTCAACTGTATTGGAGTGAAGCAATAGTGAGCTGCAAATATCCTTTTATAATTAACCATTTTAGCCACTTTGCAACTGAGAGCGGAGCTTTTTCGTCATAGTTTTACGACCGTGCAATGATCACAAACGTTTTGGACTGCCTCGCCCAATTTGCAGCCTTTATTCATCTGCGATTTCTTATTTCTGCCTATTTCTTCTACCGAATTCTGATATTCTGCCGTTTTCACAATTCTGGGGACGTCGACACTCTTTTTAACCAAAATTTATTTAGCAAAACACTTGACGTACTCTTCAGTTAACTGTACTGGAGTGAAGCAATTGTGAGATGCAAATATCCTCTTATAATTAACCATTTTAGCCACTTTGCAACTGAGAGCAGAGCTTTTTCGTCATAGTTTGAGGACCGTGCAAAGATTAACAAAAATTTTGGACCTAATTTTCAGCCTTAACGATTTCTCTTTTTACCTATTTCTTTAGATTTCTCATAATCCACCTTTTTCACAGTTCAGGGAACGTCGTCACAATTTCCGGAGAAACCGGGATATTATGCCGACAAAGTGAACAAAGTCTTGGAGTTGTTGCAGAGCTTCCAAAGGGAGCTGATACCTGCATTCTATCGCATGGTAAATTGACTACTATTCCCAATTCATTTGCAAACTACATTTTTTTGTTACAGAAAGTGCAGCTGGAATCTGGCCAGCATGATCGTTTGATCAAAAACGGGTGCAGCTACTTTGTTCATAGCGCTCAAGCGATTGAGAATATATGCAGAAGCGTTGAGATAAATATCCGTGCAGTTCTGGACGACGTCAATGAACAAGTCGTTCTATTGAAAAGCCGCCCAGTGCAGTTGTTATTCAACGAACAACGCTTCCGAATTATCAATTTGTCGCGGAATCTCGTCATTTTCGTTATGCAAACCAGTGGTTCACAGGTACTCTCACGAGAAAAACTCGCGAAATCGTTTGTATTTTCTCAAATTGTAGAGATATGGAATCAGATACAGTGGCAGCCTGAATCCACTTACCTGCAAAGAGTTTCTGGAAGACATTGAAATTGCTGTCAAAGATTATGTTGCGTTGATGAAGATCGAGTGGGATCTAGTTCAGCATCAGTGCACCTATATCGAACTGGAACGTCTGGTATAGAGTTATTGGCAATTCGTTATGGTTTTGTTTGAAATTCTTGCAGCGACCTACGCCTGAGCTGATAGATCTCAGCGATGACAATGAGGATGACAATGGCTCAATGGAGGACAACGGCTCAAAGGAAACGGATGCGACCGCAGAAGGCATTCCCGCCAAACGACAACGTGTTTAAATATGAAAAGGGTTGTAGAAACATGTGACTTTAATTCCGTATAAATTTGTTAAAATTGTTTTATGTTTGTTTGTTGACGTTACGATAGACTTATCGTTGATCTATACTTTCTGGTTTCTTAAACTGATAATCAAAAACAGTTTTAGATTAGATTGCCGTCTACAGATCGTCTTCTGCGCTCATTTTGGTTACGATGGAAGCGGCCGTTCCTGTCCCTTCTAATGAAGAATCAGCTGGATGCTCTGGTTGTTTAAATGGCCTGCTTCTTGTCATTATGAAATGATTTTAGATGAAGTCGCCAATGCTCTGGTTTCCACTTCCACTTCACCGCCAACGCGTCCTTCAGGTGTTCACATTGAAACTCAGACGACGAAGTTATCGGATAGAAGAGAGGCTACCATTCAATATGCCAAAATGATGCGCGCAATGATCGACCTCTTTAAAGAGCGAGTGGCGGTTAGAATCGCATCAACGGTAGGCTAACGCTGTCTTGCCACAAATTAATGAATTTCTTTGCAGAAGACGCATCTTGTGCGCCATGACATTGCGAATAAAACTCAAAATCGCGACCCTACTTTCGTTGAAGGCATCCAAGCGGTCAAGGATTTGCTCATGGTCCTCTATGACCGAATCAATGAGAAGGTGCGTACGCTGAAACAGAGAAGCTTCTATCTGCTTTGCGAGGAGGGCCAACTGGCTTTCGCTTCCGCATTTAGGAAGATGTTCGGTCGTTTTCATAACCTCGCCGAGAAGATCAACACCCTGGATAAGGCGCAGGTACAAGTATTACACGGAATTCCATTATGCTCGTTTTCAGCACACCGCTAATGTCAGATCCAACACCACAACGTCCATGCAGTGTATGTTGGAAATTGAGAGCGCAGTCCAATATGTGCTCTCTTCGCTGCATGCGGACATCAACGGACTGGAGCATGCGCTCACGGTTACGCACTCTAATGAGGTACTGTAAAACTCGTTTCATTAGCAATATAGTTGTTTCAGCCACGAACTGCGAATGGCATAAAACTTGATGATTGGACTCCACTCTTTCCTGCGCCTAATCCAGCCCTTCGTGTGCCGCCTTCTCCCTCGCCGCCAATGTATTCTTGCTTACAATAAAGTCTATTGTTTTTAGTGTGCTTCAAGTTTTAGAACTTATTCCCTACCATTCTAAATTAATAATTCGTGTATTATTGTTCGGCCGCATACTGCTAATTGCATCTAATTCCGCTCCTGATATTTACCCTACTATTAACGACGTAACCTGTTTTGATATTCGCAACTAAGCGCAAGCTCTGATAGTAAAAAATCACTGTTTGTTCAATTTGTACATCTACTCAAGGATACATTTCGCCTTGTGTGCTCAGGTGAATCCATGAAACGTTTCTACTAGATTTGACGATATCCGGGCATGTGGTTATGGATTAGCTGATCAAACACACTGACAACGGCAATAAAAGGGGCTCGAAAGCTTCAGCATCAGACAACCATGCTTTGGCCAATTGTAGCTCTTCTTGTGGCGGTAGCCAGCTTCTGCGCAGGGTAAGCCGAGTAGTTGGCTTCATGTTAACAGTTATCTTTCAGCGACCCGTTGAACCGAGGAGACGCTTATTGCTACGACTCGGATGGAACGACGCTCCTGGGGCCGTGCTCACGGCTTGTGGAGAACTGCACGATAACGAAAATTTGTCAAAGCGGCGAGCTGCACCTGATTCCCACGAAATGCCCTCACAACGCGCATTGCGGAACAGTCGGTGGAGCGATGAACTGTGTGTGCAACGAGGGTTACGAATTTGATATGTATCAAACGTACTGTCGCAAGGTGAGTAAAGAGTCAGTGCGCATGTTGAACCTTGTAATTTGAAAGATTGAATTCAAACCTCCGACTGACGGGAGCTGCATCGACTGGAAAGTCGACGAGAAGCGTTATCCCTCAGATTACCGTAAAATCGAGGGAAACTGCACCAAACTGGTGTATTGCTCCTCCGACGCATATCTGGTCCGACGCAGTTTCGATTGCGGCGAGACGAGCAAGTGCGCGATATCGGCGACCGGAGAGGAGACGTGCGTCTGCAAGGAGGGATTTGTGCTCGATCGCTCACAATGTGTTAAAGTAGGTTTCATCGAGAGTAGTTTGAGCTAACCATCCGGTACATTCAGAAGGGTGCTCTCTCACAAAGGAACGGTTGTTATTCAGCGGAATTGGGCAAAACCATGAAGCACGGCGAGACGCAATTGACCGACGACTGCACAAAGCAGCATCTGTGTTGGAATGGAAAATATGACGTTCTTCCGCTCAACTGCGCGAGGAAAAACGGAGGTTGTGCGTGGAGAGATGGATACATGACGTGTTACTGCGACGAAGGATACGAGCACAATGGAAGTCGTTCCAAGTGCCTTTTTGGCTTTGAATGAAGCGTTAACGGCTTTTGTTTTGTTTTCACGATTCAGTAAACATTAACTAATTTCATTTCTAACACTAACTCAGCTAATTTGCAACTTCAAGTTACTGTCTTATGCAGAGAAGTAGACACTCTAACAGACTAACAGAAGTAGATTAACTCAGCTAATTTTTTTACTTCAATGCCCGGTTTCCAGCTGTTTTCACCAAATTGTTTTGTTAAGCTGTTGTTAAACATGAATTGCGTTTAAGCAAACCTTTCAATCTATAAAAATAGTGTACAATATATTTAAAAAATTCCTTGATTTCGCACAAAATTGTTCAAAGTGACTTTGTAACGTAAAAAATTACTTCAAGTTAGGGTTTAAGACTTTGTGGTGCGTGTTGAAAACCAAACTGATTCGTTTTATTCATTCGAAATGCTTAAATTCTGATTTGACTTAAAGAAACGTTTCGAAACGAAACATTTAGAGAAACTTTTAAAGAAACGTTTTATTCAATGCCATTTCAAGCTCAGTTTTTGCAAGTAATGATTTAGAACCTTCTGCGCTGGAAACAATCACAAAAATTTTGAAAAGCAGCAAAAAAGCCTGTTTGAACATTCAAGAAACGAACATTCAAATTAGATCATTGTGATCTTGCTTGAACGTTTACAAAGACAGGATGGTTAAGACAGGTGTTTTGATGATGCTCGACTCGGTTTCTTGTCAAATTCGCATATGTTTTAACACACATTTTCACTCGTTCTGCATGTTTCCGATAGCAGAGCGATGCATTGATGCTCAGCATCGATTTCTCACTTTCGTTCTATAAATGTAATGTAAAACGCTGTGTTTACTCAATTGCAGGATGAATAGCGTGCCGTTCTTGTTCGTTGAAGCGGTTGTGTGCTTAGTTGATCAAGACTCGCGTTATCGCCTTAAGGATTTGATTGGCTTTTTCGGCAGCGTTGGACGCTCGTTCTATGAGAATGCACTGCGCATCGAACTCTTCGTTGTTTACAACCAGGAAGCCGGCACCTGTTCCTACGGTCTGACTAGTCAAACTAGTTCCTTTGGCTGCTATTTAATGAGGGAACCCTATGATCCTGCCGGTCGTCTATTTGCTACCGAGTTTCAGGTGTTTTTGCTCCTAGACAAAAATATCCCCGATGTTGAAGTTACGTGGACGACATGTACGCCTTCAGATCCGGTGCTCCTGAAATGGCTTAAAAGTTCTTTTCCCCGAACTGAGCTTGCTGTAGACCGGGATTGTATCGAATTTGTAAAGCTTCTGCCCGAGCATTGTACTTTCAACAGGATTGACGCAGACACACACCGGATTGACGCCATCGAATCGATCATTCAGAGATCGCATGAGTGCGGACGACTGGAAGTATTATATAGCACTGAATTCGCCAAGAGACACTCCGCAGAAACGTTATTCGAATGGGTTTCGACAAATAAACGACTGCGGAGGATTGTTGCCTTTCGAGTTGATAGTCTAGCCGCTATTGAACAAGGGATAGCTAAAATTAATAAGCTATTCTGATTGAATTGTCGCTATCGGTCGCTATCGCAACCATTGTTTCTGTACTTGTAGTCTTAGAATGCTCTTAAATCCTTTCTTAAAAATACTTTTTTAGAGTTGCTATGTCTTATAAGATTGGCTCAAATAAAACCTTGTATTGTAACAATAACACTTTGTACACTGCACAGGCGGTTCCATTACCGCTTCCATTAAAGAGCTTTTAATTATCGCCCATTTTCGCTCACGTGCTGCCTCTCTCCCGTTTTCGTAGAGTGCGGTATTGCAACGTCATAAGTGTTGATCTTTTGTTCACTTACACTCCAAACAAGCAAATAAGCGTAAATTCAAGACAGCATGCACCTTCAATGGCTCTATAGTCATACAAATCAATGGTTTGCTGCTGTCAGCTGTGAAATTTCAGCATGCTATATCAATGCCAACTTCGCCATGAGATTAAACTTTGCATGAATCGTGAGTAATAATCAAATTTTCGTAGAGTGTAGTAGACGCTTCAAATAAGACGTTTCTGTTTGCGCAAGAACTTTATTTGTATGCTTCTCTTTTGATCAATTGGACCAGCGCATTCCTCAGAATTATTCGAAACCCGGGACGCACTCCTGGTGGTTCCGCCAGGGAATGTAGCCTTCGTCACAGTAACAGTACGACCAGCCGGACTTGTCGAGCGCGCAGCCGCCGTGCTCAGTCGCGCAGCTGTACTTCCGAGAGTAGTACTTTCCACGGCTGCAAATGTGCTGCTTGGTGCAGTTGTTCGTCGCCCGCACCATGCCGTGGTGGAACGTCATGCGCAGTTCCGGCACGTAGCAATCGGTGCTTTTGACGTCTTTCTGAAAATCAACAAATTGTGCTGCCGTACGCTCGCAAATACCGCTTCCACGCATTCTCCAGCACGGCGCTGCAGTCCTTTTCTGCACTGGCACTCTTCCTGGCCGTCCTCCGTCTTCACGCACTCCTCAAGTTTCTCACAGCTGTACTTGCTTCTCAGGAGACGTCCGTTGCTGCAGTGGTGAATAGCAGAGCAGTTGTTGTGCACGTTTCTGTAGCGGGCGGGATAAGCCTTCTCGTCGACTTCCCAGTCGACGCAGCTGTCGTCTTCCGGAACTTTCCATCCGATCTGCAAAGAAACATCCGTAGAACCCCGTTGCGGAGCTGCACTCGCCTTGCGGCAATAGCGGCGTTCGATGTCAAACTCGTAGCCGTCCTTGCAGCGACAGTTCTGGGCGTCCGCTCGAATCCAACAATATGCGTTGTGCGGACAGCCCCTGTAGGCCAGGTCGACGATCTTTCCGTCCTTGCAGACCTTTGCCTTCGTGCAGTTCTGCACGATGTACACGCACGTGCTGTTGTACACCGCGCCATCCGTGTCGACGCAGGGTTTCAAGTCGGTGCTGCAAAATTACTTTCTGATGAGCACAAAGCAGGAATCGTACCTTTCGCCCCAGCCGACCAGAGTGGATAGAAGCGGTACCAAAAGGAGGAGCATGTTTCTGTGACTGTGAACTGTTTCCTACTTGCTTTTATCCTCAATGTTGGTTTGTTTAGTTGCTTTCGAAACCGATGTCAAGCAACGTTTCCTTGTGTTCAAACACACGACTGCTTGTTTCGTGCAGTTCCGCCAACCAAGAATATTGTGGTTGGTTTCAATACAGAATTCGTTCTATCATGAGTTCTATCTCTGCTCAAAGTGGTCAGGTGGGAAAGGTCGGGAATGAAATGCTGCATTTGCACAACGAAAACCCTTCTGCGCTTCAAACGTGCGTAGGAGGTAGTGTTAAGTGTTCCGTCTGTTTCCTCTTCCGCTGCACAGAGCTTTCCTCTACAGATTGACGAATGCACACCGAACGAGCCAACTCGACAACCTGCAGTAACCGTTGCGAGCATAGGCACTCCAATAGCTCTAAAACGTCTCTTCCAGGCATTGATCTTTCATTTTGTTTACTTTTACTTCCAATCATGCAGATAACACCGCACAGCTGTCAGTTTGTAGATAAGAATGCACAGAAATCGCGCTCTCGCTGCGGACCTCTTAACTTTTTTCTCAAAAAAGGAAGTAAATTGCCGATAGCAAGTTGATCATAGGCTGCATCTGCACGCATTAGCAATAATCTACATCTGCGCGCAAATCCAGCGGCTACCAAACAAGTGCATATCTATAACAGCTGAAGCTGAATCTAACGAGATTTAAAAAATGCAAATGAGCAGTAAACCGGGAGTGGCATGATCAGATAAGGTTTCGATGATTGTTAGTTGCTTACGTGTCTAAGACAAAGCGTCCGCCTATTTCATCTTCATTTAAGGCACCCCTTTGTGCTCAACTGTACACAACTGTACATTGTTACTTTATCTGTTGACATACTTGCAGCAGTCCTCTTCTGAGATCTATCGTCGTCGCGAAGCATGGACGAAGACATGCGAACGTCTTTTCTCGACGTCCCCTGTGGTCAAGACGATCGCCTCTCGAGCTCAACGAACGATAACGAGAAAACGACCCTTGAACGCTGCTGCACGTCGAACTCTGGGATATGGGGTAAGGCTAACCTTTACAAGGTAGATGAACGAACTTTGTTTGTTCCAGGCATACAGGCTGATCGGACTGCTCAAGTTGCACTGAGACTCGTCGGTCTGGTATTCATGCTCGCACAATGGTAAACAAAAGTTTGCTTCAAATGTTGACTGTTTCATTTTCAGTATCGACGCTTCCGAGTTGATGACGTGCTCGAAGGACGAACTATTACTTTGCATTTCCTGCGAGGACTACAAGTGCGCAGCTAAGCGCGACTGTTTTGAAGAAGGCCACAAGTTCACATGCTACTGCCAGTTTGGATTCGTCGAGCCCGGTAATTATTTTCGATATTCTGATTCTAATTATGTTAATCGAGTTTATTTATATTGGCTACCCAGGCCAGCGTAACACGACGTTTCCGCGCAATCGTTACCGCTCAATTTAGCGCGGTAAACTATTTACTGCTTTACTTTCGACTTATTAATATCACACCGCGACTTAGATGTTGTCGCGGTGTGATATCGGCGCTAAAACTTAGATTGCTCTCCGCACTAAGTTCAGCTTTGGCATACGTCCCAGGCTTCGTAGGGCGTTTAGGCTTCGCACAAATAGGCTTCGCTAACCTAACGAGAACAACGTTTATCATGTCGCTGTTACTAATATTGCGCGGCAACGGTTTTGTGCTGAATTGTCAGGCCAGTTCATTTTTCAGTTTTCACACATTTGCACACATTAAATTTACATTTTACAATAGAATTGTAGGGTGTTTGAAGCCACCATTTAGTTATAAGTTAGTTAATTCATGATTTTTGATTTGTAAAGTGTTTGCCGATAAGACCAAAAGCCAACTTTCAACTTTAGCAAAGGGAAGTAATCAGAAAGCTGGCTGTGTGAAGGCCGATATGGTTACTCAGAAGATCTACGGGGATCCTCATTTTGCTACGCTTGATCGCTCATTTTACGATTACCAGGGCAGTTGTCCATATACCTTTCTGAAACCGTGCAAGACACTGGGAATGTTCCACGATTTCGAGTTAAGCATCAAGAACAAAGTTTATCTGAACTGGCACCCGTTGTAAGTCAAAATCATTCTTTATTTTCTAATTATTTTGAATTCATTTAGCTACACTTTTGTTGACGAAATCCAATTTGTGTTTATGAAGCAGACAGTCTTCATTGACACACACCGGTCGGTCTTCTTTAATGGGCGACGCATCGCAACTCCATTTTATTTTCCGGCCAATGACGACAAGACGCTTGTAAACTAAAATTGATGTCAACAAACAATACACTCAAATTTCAGATCTGGGTGTACAAAACGGGGAAGACGATCACAGTGTACGCGCGAAATAGCGTTTCCTTCAGTATCCGCGACCATCTCTTCACCTACCGTGTCCCACGAAGTCCACTTTATGAAGGCGACGATGCATTGTGCGGGTTGGGAGGCAACCTGAATGGTCGATGCGATGATGACATCAGGTCGAGGAACGGATCGATATACAAGACCTCGTCGTGTGTCTACTCAAAGAACAAATCAACCGTTCTGGACATTTCGAAGTTTCTGGACACATGGATTGTACACGACTTTGCCAGCGGTTCACAAGGATGTCATTCAGGAGAGTGGATGGCCGAAAGGATGGACTTGAACTGTGAGAACGTGCCGGCAGCTGAAGCTGCTTGCAGAGTCATTGCCGATGCTCGCGAAAGCAAGGGAATGTTTGCTTCTTGCGCTCCTCTCTTCGGAGAAGAAAACTTATTTGAGTCTTGTGTCATCGACCTCTGCATTTCGAAAGAAGGCAAATGTTCAACACTGACCGAATTCGCGGAAAGATGTCTGGCTGATGTGAAGGGTAATCAGAATTCACATCTTCTGTTAAAGTCTGTTTGTTTAGGTGCGAACATTTCCAACTGGCGCACAGAGGCTGGGTGCCCTATGTCGTGCCCCGAAAAGTCTTCGTATTCAAGTTGCGTGACCGCTTGTCAACCGGCATGCGGGAACACGTCGTCTTCGTTCTGCGACACCACGTGCCATGAGGGTTGTGAGTGTATGAGCGGATATTTGATGGATTACGCCGCAGTTGAGCCGAAATGTGTTCTTCCATCCCAATGCCCCTGTCAAGATGCTGAAGGAAACAGTCTCGAACCGCGCATCAGCTACATGGGCACTGACTGCACTTCAATTAGCGTGTGTGTCAACGGGAAGATTCGCTCCCGTCGTTACAAATGCCCGGAGCACTCTACCTGTGGCCTCGTCGACGGCATTCGTTCATGTGTATGCCTTCCAGGCTACAACTGGGATGATTCGGAGGATTACTGTGCTCCTGTTTGATTTGATGTCTGGCCCTGTCCAACTGTGCTAAATACCGTTCATCTTCTGGGCAAAAAGAATAAATTTTGAATTGGCAACTTTACGTCAAAGACAATAGTCGGGTTATCGTGAAAAGGTTTTGAAACTACTTGCTTTTGTTACTTATTGTTAGTTTAATTTTAGGCTATAGCAAAATAAAGTAAAAGTGTCAGTTATTTGAAAAGTTAAAACAAACTTGTTTATCCTAATGAGGGATGTTACCGGCAATTTCGTTCCTCTTTCGTCACCCAAATCAGAGCTCAGCGTCAACACACAGTGCAAGATCGAAAGACCGCAATTTCTGTGCATTCTTATCTACAAATTGACAGCTGTGCGGTGTTATCTGCATTCGTCAATCTGTAGAGGAAAGCTCTGTGCAGCGGAAGAGGAAACAGACGGACCACTTAACACTACCTCCTACGCACGTTTGAAGCGCAGAAGGGTTTTCGTTGTGCAGAAGCAGCATTTCATTCCCGACCTTTCCCACCTGACCACTTTGAGTAGAGATAGAACTCTTGATAGAACAAATTCTGTATTGAAACCAACTACAACATTCTTGGTTGGCGGAACTGCACGAAACAAGCAGTCGTGTGTTTGAACACAAGGAAACGTTGCTTGACATCGGTTTCGAAAGCAACTAAACAAACCAACGTCGAGGATAAAAGCAAGCAGGAAACAGCTCACAGACACAGAAATATGCTCCTCCTTTTGGTACCGCTTCTATCAACTCTGGTCGGCTGGGGCGAAAGGTACGATTCCTGCTTTGTGCTCATCAGAAAGTAATTTTGCAGCACCGACTTGAAACCCTGCGTCGACACGGATGGCGCGGTGTACAACAGCACGTGCGTGTACATCGTGCAGAACTGCACGAAGGCAAAGGTCTGCAAGGACGGAAAGATCGTCGACCTGGCCTACAGGGGCTGTCCGCACAACGCATATTGCTGGATTCGAGCGGACGCCCAGAACTGCCGCTGCAAGGACGGCTACGAGTTTGACATCGAACGCCGCTATTGCCGCAAGGCGAGTGCAGCTCCGCAACGGGGTTCTACGGATGTTTCTTTGCAGATCGGATGGAAAGTTCCGGAAGACGACAGCTGCGTCGACTGGGAAGTCGACGAGAAGGCTTATCCCGCCCGCTACAGAAACGTGCACAACAACTGCTCTGCTATTCACCACTGCAGCAACGGACGTCTTCTGAGAAGCAAGTACAGCTGTGAGAAACTTGAGGAGTGCGTGAAGACGGAGGACGGCCAGGAAGAGTGCCAGTGCAGAAAAGGACTGCAGCGCCGTGCTGGAGAATGCGTGGAAGCGGTATTTGCGAGCGTACGGCAGCACAATTTGTTGATTTTCAGAAAGACGTCAAAAGCACCGATTGCTACGTGCCGGAACTGCGCATGACGTTCCACCACGGCATGGTGCGGGCGACGAACAACTGCACCAAGCAGCACATTTGCAGCCGTGGAAAGTACTACTCTCGGAAGTACAGCTGCGCGACTGAGCACGGCGGCTGCGCGCTCGACAAGTCCGGCTGGTCGTACTGTTACTGTGACGAAGGCTACATTCCCTGGCGGAACCACCAGGAGTGCGTCCCGGGTTTCGAATAATTCTGCGGAATGCGCTGGTCCAATTGATCAAAAGAGAAGCATACAAATAAAGTTCTTGCGCCAACAGAAACGTCTTATTTGAAGCGTCTACTACACTCTACGAAAATTTGATTATTACTCACGATTCATGCAAAGTTTAATCTCATGGCGAAGTTGGCATTGATATAGCATGCTGAAATTTCACAGCTGACAGCAGCAAACCATTGATTTGTATGAATATAGGGCCATTGAAGGTGCATGCTGTCTTGAATTTACGCTTATTTGCTTGTTTGGAGTGTAAGTGAACAAAAGATCAACTCTTCTGACCACGGAGTCATACTTTGATGCTTAATAATGTTTAAAAACGTTTATGTTTGCGTTTGCCTAATTTGCTTGCTAAGTTCTGGCATATGCGGCTCTTTTTTTGTTTACAATTGATGGTATCTACTTGGCCTTTGTCGCCGCTGGACATGTGTTCTCGACGTTTGTTTGTTTCTGAGCCGCAACACTTACGGTATACCGAAGGCGTCCTCGAGTATTCGGTGTCCTGCGAGGGAACAAGAACTACATATTGTCGTTGTGCATGGTGTTGTTGTGCCAATAGGCTCGTAGTGGCATCCTCTTCTCTCCATCTATTCCGTGTTGTAAAATAACGCTTTCGGAAACTTTATTAGCAACGATTCTGCTGCTACAATAGCGTTGTGGCCAAAGCTATTTTTGGGTGTTTCAAGTGATTCAGATGTCATGAGAGTGTTCAGCGACCTTGAATTTGTCTAGAGTGACCATAGAAACACTAGAAACACAGGATTGGCTGAAAAATGGCAAAAAATAGAGCTGAGCGCGCCACAGGGTGCGGCCAAGTCCACGGGCGATCGCAAATTGTGAATTTTCATTGATTCTCGGCTAATCAGCGAATTCTCGTGCCATCAGAATTACTCGAACCACCAAAATATTGCCATATTTGGCAATTTAGACCAGTACCAAAAATTGCCTCGACCCCAAAAACCTACCTCTAGGAGAAGTTTCGGAACGATCTGCGACTCACAAGGGAATGGTCGCAAATGGCAACCGCAGATCGGACTTGAGACCATTCCCTTGTCACTTTAATTTTTTCAGCGTGACAACTTGATCCGTTGGTATCTTCTTATTGTTGTGAAATTTGGCATCTGCAACGCGATGGACACAAATACTCTTCTCATCAATTCAAGTATCTTGCAGTGCCAGTATGATAGTGCTTAAAACCCGTTTTCAGACAGCTCAGTGATTACGCAGGAGGGAATTCTTATCCAAATCGAAAATTACGTTCAGACGATGGAGCGTTTAGACGCAAAGCATCAGCGACGGGTAACTGAAAGGATAAATGAAATGGCAAGTTGAAATTTGTGAATTTGAAAACAAAATTGATTTGCAGAGCGAAAAGGTTGGAGCTGATTTGAACAAGCGCGGCGCAATGATCCCACGCAAAGCATTCACTCTTTGCGAAGTGTGCTACAGTTTCAGCGATGTAAAGTCAAGTCACGTTAGGGAATTAAGGGAGGTATTACAAGCGACCGGTAAACGAATCAAGAAGGATGTCGTTGGAACACGACTTGACCAATTGATATCGATCTTCGTGGATCATATGGAAAACGTGCACCTATGTATAAAGACCATGTTAGAATCGTCAAAGTCGTTCATAGGCGATCTGGTAAGCTATCAAAAACAAATGAATTATTCAATGTTTGCACTTGCAGGGAGGCAAATTAATGGCGGAAAAGCGAGGAAGGACTTTTGCAGAGTTAATGGAAGACTTGCAGACCATTTTTACAATCTACTCCGAACGTCTTAGAACAGAGTACGCTAACCTGGAGGCATCGTTTAGAGCAGCACTTCATTGTCCTCAAGTATTACTCAATTTGAAAGATGTTAAAAATGCGACTAATTGCAGGTGCAGAGAATCAGGTCGACGCACGTCAACGTCCCTGCCTCTTCGGACAGTCCGATTGTCGTCAAGCGTGCTCGGATTGAGTGAATCGAGACCATCGATGGACTCGCTGCGGATTCCGGACAAACTGTATTGTTGATGTACTTACTTTGATACCGTGCAGACAATTGTTGTTTTTTGAGTAATTTTAATCCATGCTAATGTTTTTATATTGTTTCATAAATGAGTTTGCGCTTAGAAACTAACGACAAATTAGCACAAACAAACCAATAGCATCGTTGTCGTCTTCTTGAATGTGTACTGTTCTGCTGACTGTTTCCAACGACGTCTAATGGGAAATGGAGCGGCTGTGTGCCTCGAGTTGTGCTATTGATGACCTCGTAAATAGCTCAACGCATTCAAAAGCTCCGCTTTGGAAATTATCTCAATGCAAACTATGGTCTAAAATTGATTGAGTGAATCGAGAAGATCGAGGAGGGTTAAGAACAGACTGTATGGTTGTTATACCTTGCACTTCATTGTGCCTTTCACTGTCGACCAAGTAAGGCAAACAGAGCAATACTAAGCATCGTTATCACGTTCTAGAAGTTGTGTTGTTTTACTGACAGCCGACTGACATTGCTGTCTTCTACTGTTTAACGAAATTACGACTAATGGAAAATCGAGCCGGTGTGCCTCTATTTGTGCTATTGATGACCTCGTGAATAGCTCAAGGCATCCAAAAGCATCGCATTGGAAATTATCTTGATGCAAACTATCGCTTGAAATTGATTGAGTGAATCGAAAAGATCAAGGAGGGTTAAGATCAGACTGTATTGTTGTTTGACGCCGCGCAGCAGATTAAACTTTTGATTTTGTGTAGTTTTTAATCCATTTGTTTTAATTTTTTGTATCATTTCATAAATGAGTTTGCGCTTACAAACAAGCACTTCAATGCGCTTTCCAATTAAGGCAAACAGAGCAATACAAAGCATCGTTATCACGTTCTCGACGTTGTATGGTTTTGCTGACAGCCGGCTGACTTTGCTGTCTTCTACGGTCAAACTGTTTCAAATAACTATTAATAGAAAATCAAGCCGGTGTGCCTGTAGTTGTACTATTGATGACCTCGTGAATAGCACAAGGCATTCAAAATCACCACAATGCAAACTTTCTCCTGAAACACAGTGGCGCACGTGTTCTTGTACTTTAAAAGTCACACCAAGCCGTTTTTTTACTAAGCGCCATACAGGGCGTCGTGAGGACTTCAGCAGCTGTCGCAACTGTTCCACTCGTCGACGCGCTAATGTTCAGACGAGCTGCGGCGTCTGTGTTTGCGCATCGCGGAAAAAGCGCGAACCCAGTCATGTGAAGATGCGCTGTTTTTGCGCGTCTATTGGTAATTTGAAAACCTTTACGCCTTCCTAACTGCTAACCGCTATATCTCACATCCAAATCATTATATTGACTGCCTCACTGCGCATCGCCGGACGGTTGAAACGAGAGCGCACTCGTTAGCCAAAGAGCAGCGAGGTGCGAGTTGTACTTTGAATCTGTGGAATTAGAACAGAAATGCACATTGTTGTATTTCATCCGCAGCGCGAGCTGCTAGACGTGCACGCTGAAGCTGCCTTCACTGCCAAATTAGCCAAATTCTTACGGGCCTCTCCTTAGGGGGTAATTACGGTCGTTTCGTGTAGCTTCGAGATTTGCAGTGACTGTTTCATTAGTCGCGTTTTCACTGCAGCGAGTGCGAAACGATCCTGTCTTGCCTTTCACAACTCAAAACGCGCGACTCGACTCATGTTATAGTAGTAGTGATGTTTTCGCGCCTCTATTGGTAATTTACTAAGCTTAACGCTATCCTGGCAGCTAAATGCTTTATCTCATGTTGAAGAGTCATTGCAATGTCAGCAGCCCCTTGGCCGGTGGCTCTAGTGTGCAGCGACGGTGAAGCGACCACACATCCATCGCCGGTTGCGGCGTCCGTGCTTTTCTGTGCCTGTGATGTATTGAATTAAATGAATAGATTAGCAAATTCGGAATACTGATCGTGGCGGCAGCACCTTCTTTGGACCGAAAGCGCTCGCATTACTCCGCGTCTTTGGCTGGCGTAGCTAGCGCTATACAAACCCCAAATTAGTTGGCTCAAATTGCGCGACAGTCGTCTGTTTTACGCTGCGCAGTGACGCGCGCGCTCCTTTTGTTCCTTTTGTCTTGTGGTGAATCATTTTGTTTTTGAACAAAAAGTGCCAGGTGTGCGATTTATCCGGCTAGCGTTATTTGGCGGCGTTTTGACTTTTTTTTCGAAAAGTGGTAGTCTTTTTCCGCTTGAGTGGACCATCAAACGCTTGTTTTTGTGCCAGAGCACAAACTGACGGACGTGCATTCATAAGCTAACGTCAATGGGCCGCAAAAGGCCAGATGTATCGTTGATTTACTAAATTTGTGGAGCTAATTTTGGGTTGCATGAAGCGAGATCACCTGCTTCTCCGTGAAAGAGTTGGCAAGTGTGATCAACCCAAGCAACCGCGCGGAAACCTTTTTGAAGAGATGGAGGCAGTCGTAGGGTTTTTCTAATTTGTAACTTTTGTTGTAAAATCTCAACAGAAAACGATTTTTTAGACTCTTTTATTTTAATAATACCAAAAGAACTTATTTTTGTCCTTACTTTCGCAAATTAAAAGTAGTTGACCTATCAACCGTAATTCAAATTTTCGTTAGCAAACCAGCTTTTCAATGCGCTCAGTACGTTTCAGCTTAACTAATCATTAGTACGCGTGGATTGTTTGAAGCAGAATTCAATCATCTGCATCTCTAGCCTGACTCTGTAAGAGGTCATCAACACAAGGATCCGCTTGGAGTCCATTTTGATAAGTTCGAGGCAATCTGGCGAGCACGCTTTGCTCTGATTTTGTTGTGAAAAAACAAAGACGAAGGCTAGTTTTTGTACACAATACTGCAAATTGCAAGTAGCTGACCTAAAACAAAACAACCGTAATTCAATTTTTCAAATAGCAAACAAGCTTTTCAAAGTTTTATCCGTTACTTTTCAGTTCAGCTACTCGTTTTATTGGCGCGCGTGGAAATATGCCGATTGTTCACAAAATACTTAATTTATCTTCTTTGCAGACAAATCATGAACGTAAAGAACACTGCACTGTTCCTTCCGCACTTCAAGAACTATATGACTTCAGTGCAGCTAATCACTGAGAAATTGAATTTGCGCCTGGAAAACCGAAGAACTGAACTGATTCTGCGGATTAAACTCGAGAACTGTTCTGTAAAGTGTTGGCAGCCAAGTTTAACGGTGTGCAAAACATTGAACGAAATGATTCTTCTAATTGAAGAGCATGTTGACAATGTGCGTACTATCATAAGCAGCTCAAGGTTCCGCATTCTTCAGAAAGCGGTGAAGTATGATCAGCCCAGAGGGCCGCTTAGAGACCATTTTGAACAGATGGAGTCAATTTTGCGACACCTAAACGATGCGTTGAAGATTATGGTCTCGGAAAAGGTAAACTAAACAACCAGAAACAGCATATCGTAAACGTGCTTTAGAGAAAAGGGATGAGAAATGATACTCAAAGTGCTCACCTACGACCTTCAGTCACCACAGCGGAGGAATTCACACGCGATCTTATAGACTTTGTTTGTCAACAAGTGGTTCTCATGGACACAGAGATCGCGGAAGCGCGAGTTTTGTTGCAATCTGAGAACGTTGATAAGGTAATTTGTATGACGTAGATCAATCCATGTATTTGTTCTAAGAACAAACAGCTTGTTGAAAAGTCTCCAGACAGCAAAATACCGGTGAAAGTTAGCAATCTCAAAATCGCCACTAACGAGGAATCAAAGCAATTTGACGTAGGCTGAATGTTTCAAATAAAATCTAATCATTAGTTTCAGGAAAGTACTGAAACTCCGATTGTATCCGCGGAAAGTTCATTGAAGCTGAGCGAAAGCAGGGAAGATTCGGTGCCAATCCTTAAAGGAGCTAAAAAACGATCGAATTCCAAAGATAGCTCATCTGTGGTCTCTTTGGATCAGTGGCTGGGCGATGAGGATGAAAACATTGCTAAAAACTCCCGCAATAAGCGCCTTCGCGTTGAATGATGGATGCTGTTAAAATTGAAGTTTGAAAATCTGTTGAATTTTTTAATCTGTTGCTATTGAACAAAAACTCCCAAATAAATCGTTGCAAAGTATGAAAGTGGTTCTCAGGTTGACCAATTGAAATAATTTTCATGTAACACGTGAGTGATCTCCGCGTTTTCGCAGCTGGCTTCTCTGAACAAACAAATGCAAACAAATTGCAGTCAATGGTCAAATTGCCGTCTGCTTTGTACGTGAAACATAGCGATACTTTGAGTTGAGTTGCGTTATGTTGGCGTGTCATTTGGCTATGAACACCTGCACAACAGCATATCCGGTTTAATGCGAGATGCTCACATTGTTAAGTTAAGATCATAGACCCACTTCCAATGAAAACAACTTCAAATCACCGCTGCTTTTCGATCAGATTTCATTATTTTTTAAGAACGCTGTCAGAGCAATCTCTTAACCACACCCAAGTGTTGCCTGATTTCCTAGTTTTCAGTTGTTTTTTTTTTCGCTATTCAGAACAAACAAATGTGAATGTACCAATTGTAGTCACTGGATTATGCCGTGTGCTTTGTGCTGTGCATGTACAGTTTGAGTTGAGTTTAGCAGTTTTTAAAGACGAAATCCAAGTGATCAGTTCTATGTGGTGCGATAGCGTCATTTGTCTATGAACAGCTGCACAACAACATATATGATTTAATCCGAGATGCGTACGGTGTTAAGTTTGTAGAGGTCTTGTATAAATTGACTTTAAACCCATTTCCAAAGAAAACAACCTCAAAACACAGCTGTTTTTCGTTCAAATTTTATGATTTATTAACAACTCTGTCAGAGCAATCTCTCAACCACACGCACGTGTTGCGAGATTTCATCACCTCTAGATGACTAATTGTGTGTATAGCTGAAATATTGATTTTCGAGCATTAGTTGGAAGAAGTGAGAGAGAGCAGGATTAAGCCACGTCGTTCATTCCCATCTGCGTATTTCCGTCATCTTGCTATAGTGGGCGCAAACAAGTAAGTTAGCTCATTATTTTCAGAAGCGACATGAGCACCCCGGTTGAGAAGGACTTGGCTTTCTTAAAAGAGCTTCTCGAAGTGCACAAGATGGCCACTGAACATCAGATGGCGCGAGCTGAGATGGTCAAGGCAATCACTCCAGGTTGGGCGCACTCTCCACCGATCAGTAAGTGCGCTTCTCTGTTGCTCATTTTATATAATGTTTCCTTGTAGACGTAGAAGAGCGTGATCTGCAGCAAAAACGCAAGAATGCGGCAAATGTTGACAACTACGTGAAGAGCATCCTGAAGATTTTCATCAAACTAGGTTCGCGCCTTCATTTGAGAAGAAATCACCTGGTAAGCCATCTGTAAGCCGTTGAACTGAACAAGCTTTGGTTTGTTTTAGTCAAGAGAACCATTTGACCCTCGAAAACCGACCACCGAATTCATTCAATTGCTCGAAAACGTTCAAGAAACGATAATCGAGCATGTTGACCAAGCGATAGCAGTGGTGAAACGATTCAGCGACAAAATCGTGTGCAACGAATTCGCAGAGCATTCGGAGGAAGTGGAATCGGTGTTGACTCGTCTGAAATTGGACATCATTTCAGCAACATTGAACAAGGTGCATTCATCTGCTACGAATCTATCTTTATGGTGAATTACAGCGGTTGGGAAAGCACTTGGACGCAGGCACTGGAGAGCATCGTCCTTCCTTTTTGACGCCCGACGAATACTTTCACGATGTCGAGCTAACAGTGAAGGAACGCATGGAAACGGTAAAAATTGAGCTCAGCGATTTGAAGTACTTTTTCGCTGTAAAAGAGCCCGAAAACGTAAGTAGCAAGTAATGTTTGAACGAACAAGGAACCGTTTGTACAGCAGAAGCGAGAGGACATCCCAAAACTAGCAATGCAATCTGCAACATCAACTCCAGCACTCCGCAACTTCAACTCTGTCCTGCCAAATATGGCAAACTCTGAACTATTTCCGGAACTAGACGTCCCCGAAGGGCGCAAACGTAAGCGGTCATCATCGCTTTGTGCTTCCAACTTTTTGGAGACACATGTCGACGGATCGAGTTCGATCAAAA
The DNA here is from genome assembly GCA_007213375.1 of Steinernema feltiae. Lineage (NCBI taxonomy): Eukaryota > Metazoa > Nematoda > Chromadorea > Rhabditida > Steinernematidae > Steinernema > Steinernema feltiae. Next base: position 9,035 of record MQUG01000618.1, on the reverse strand, counting down.
ACGTGACTGACAGCGTCAGAGTTGACCACAAGGATAAACCGACAGGCAGCAAGCGAAGCCATTGATCAAAATGTGTTTGGTTTAAGATTATCTTCTTTTTGGAAGAAATATGCGTATTATAACGTTTGTGTCGCAACTTTATGTAATCTTAATGATGTCTTTGGTAAAAGAGTCTCAAACTGAAGTTTGAGAAGTTGAGATTTGAGAAAGATGATTTCATATCTTCTTTAAAGCACAATTTTGTTTGCTTGTCGTCGATATACCTTACTCGTTGGTCTAAAATACGAACGCGTGTTGCTAGGAGGAGTCGATATGCTAAAAGTGAGTGTAGTTTTGCGTTGGCTTCAAAAATTGGTTTCAGAGGTGTTCTTTCAGAGGTTTCATGTACTTGGCACGGAGCATTACAGTTTGGCGCCGTAAGACGTGCCACTGTAATCGCACTAGGCTTGCCTCGTACTAGGCTGCACCATACAGTAATTGCCTTAGGCTTAGGTAGATTATCTTATTGGTTTAGTCTAGTTATGACATTCCGATGTTCCCCGCCGGCGTCTAAATGTCACGTACCGTCATGCAGTAGCAGCAAAGTCAAATAGTAACGTAAATGTCGATGGAGTCGACTGCTACCTATTGCCGCAACGACAATCGGAAAGCACTCATTGTCAGCGGCCTTTTGTACTTTTGCAGCACTTTTGCTGCTTTGTCTAGCCCGCAACACGTTTTTCTCTATCAATGAGTGCATTTTGTTGCATTAGCGGCACAACTCTGCGCAGATCATATGCCTGTTTGCCTGTTATGCAATAAGCCAAGATCAGTGTTTATCTGCTTGAGTTTCATTCGATGATTATTACAATGGAAATCTTATGCGGCCGCGAGGGGTCAGCGGTCACGGGAAGTGCGAAAAAGCGCCTTCCACACAAACGGCGGCGGTCGCTGAATAAGGGCAACCCGCTCACCGCACTGTGGCGCCGAACCGCGCGCGCAATATGCGACGCTTTCCGATTTACTCATTGTGGCGCAGTGACTGATTGGTTTACAGATTTGCTGCTTTAGAGGAGATCAGACAGATCGTCTGCTTAGTTGCATTTCTAGTTACTTTGAGCGAAAGGCCGCCTGCTATTGTATACGTGATGCTTCAATTGCACAATCAAGTATGTCTTTTCTAGCGTATTTTGCCTTCAAATTGATGGTTTTTTGTTTGAATTTTAGTCGAGAGCTAGATGAACGCATGCGCGCGTCGCTTACTACTCTAATGTACTGAAATGATAGATCACGTATTGAGTTTTCTGCTTTGAATTTGAAACGCTTCTTCTTGCTAGCACTGCGCAGGCCGTTTCAGTTTCAGTCCAAGATGCAATTGTCCAACTGTCATAAGAAGAGTTCTGTTCGCGACGAAGTCGCAGAGAGAATCGACTGCGTCCAGTGTGGAGTCGAACTTGGCAAGCCGCTTCCCTACAACCTGTACTGGCATCTGGCGGAGATTGTGGGCACAATGAGAGAGCATTCTGTGCGCTTCTCAAACACTTTTGAAGAGAGAAAAGCAAAAATGGTAATTGTAAATACTAGTGCCAAAAGTAACTCAAAAACGATCGTTTCAGTTGAGCTTGCTGAACCCTCAAACCGCCTATGATCAAAGCGACAACTCAAGTTTGCAAGCTGAAATTGTCAATTTTAAAAAAGAAAACTTAAGGCAGTGTGATTTCCAGGACACGACCGCTGACACCCTTTATCAGTCCGTTAATGCGGATTTGGGCTCGGACAGTTCTTCAAGTGAAGAGTCTTCTAGTGAGCAAGCGCCTTCTCTAACTGAGTTTGTAAACAAATGGTACCACTTTGTGCAGCTTGGCACGATGCACGCTAGATGTACGATAGTGGCACTACGAACGGAAGTTTTGGTTTATTCCTGGGTAAAACCGGTTATTGTTTTGATAAAAAAATTAACGTTTGTATTTTCAGGAGCCGACCGTGGTCAACGATAGCTACTTCAGAACATCAGAAAGCATTCGAGACATGGTCGAATATTGCGCGAATCGTTGGACTCTCTACCGCACCCATTTGGAGTACTTGCAGAAACGGATTATCGATGGTGATAAACCACATGCCGATTTTCCAGATGACGTGCTTCCGCAGGCCACAACGAAAGCGAAAACAGCGATCAAAGTAGGTTTCAGTTCTAAAGTACTTTTGATTTTTGCGTTTTGTTATGCGTTTTATTTTTGAATTGCCTCTGCTTTTTCAGATGCTCAGATGCTTTGTGCCCGATGTGAGAGGCCAATGGAATCTCCAGTGGTTGCCTCTTTTCCTAAACGGCTTCTCAAGATAGTTGTTTTAGCGAAAATGAACTGTATCGCCATTGAACAAAAATTACAAGAGGAAAAAGAGGAGATGGTAGTTCATTCCGTTGATTTTATTTGCAAATTTTTATTTTTTATTATAGCGTCTTCTAGTGTCTGCATCTACAATAGATCAACTGCTGTTTTTTCAGCGAAAAGAAGAGCTGGTAAATGGCGCTGCGATGTACCGCGATAGATTGGAAAACCTTGTGTACGAGTGTCAAAACCTTTACTCCATTTGCCTACATGTTCACACGCAGTTTACCATTTGTAAATAAGGTGAACAAAAGACTCCGAAAGTTGAAGAGGATGGCAGAATCGTTGGCATGTGAGAGGTATGACCATAGCGAAATCGAATTGGAGGTAATTTTCGGTTCAATAACAACTTGATCAATATGGAATTGTTGCAGATCATGCATGTTGCAGAGCAGAAGACGAAGGAAGAGCTCGAAACGGAGCTGGAAAGCCTGGCAATCATCAGCTTTGGTGAAATAAGCAGAGCTTGTACATGGCTTGGAGAGCTTCATAATGGAATATGTACGCTAGATTCTTTTTTAAACTCTTGAAAACGTTCAATTTCAGATCGAGGCAGCTGATGATGAGGAACATGAGGATATGGATGATGATGCGCCCGCAGGATGCAGTCGAAGGAAGATACGATTCCAGAGAAGCCGACGAGCCCGAAATCAAGCCGTCCGGCTCGTGGCCAGCCACGAACTCGATTCATAATTGTTGTTATCGCGCCGGAGCTTTTTCATTCACTGTTATCTGTTTCCGTTGTTTGCTAACCAAATCGAACAAATAAACTGTTAAACGCACAAAACAGGCAAATTTATCCTTATTGAGTCGGCTGGCCCGCTAAACGGCTCGAGCCGGCCCGCTCGAAAACCGACTCGATGGGATTTTCATAAAACAAACCGGCTCGTGGCGCGGCTGGATAAGATTTTTAACAATCTAGCCGGTTCGTGCACGGTGCCTTTTTTTTGAAAATGGTCTTTTAACAAAGATAACAAAGCATTCTCAGAAAGCTCGTTACATTGTTTTGCAATCAACAGTTGTGAGAATTCTTAATCCATATGATAATAATCTAGCTCATTTATGAGCTCCACCATACGCATATGCTTGGTTCTTAATGTTTGTAACAGCGAGGACATTAAAAAATCCATGCAACAACAAACAAATTCAATGATCTTTTCACAGACACTACATCAACTAACCAGCAGACACATAACAAAACTTAAAGAGTGTTTAGTGTAGCCGGACACGCAAAGTTGGACACGTAGTGAAGCCATATATCACACAAGATTCAATTAATTTTAAGTCGTTTGGTGGAAATTAAATAGTCGGTGGCTGCTAGACTGTCTGCTAGATCGGTAGATGTAATTTTAAAACTCTGTGTACACAGCGGGCAATATGTCACTATTACATTGAATAATCCATCGCCGCCACTTGTTTTTGACTGCGCAGACCACACACCGCGAAATGGGCTAGTGCGCACCACCGCAATCGCTATGCTATACACTGCAGTGACACTCAATGTCAATGTTGAGTTATTTCTGAGGATCATTTATCATCGTAGAGGCAGGAGAAAACCATTATTTTGAGTTCAGAGCTTCTTGTGTGACGAGCAAATCACATCTGAAAACGTAGAGTTTAGCGTTGTAGCTTGTAGATTGGTTTGTGTGTGTGCGAACGTCGCAATGTTTTCAGCTGATTGCATTGTTGACACAGTGTTTGCACAGCTGTTATCACCGAGAGGACCACACACAGTGGACTATTTCAGTTTATTTCCTGATAAACACTTCAAAGAGGAGCTGAAACAGCAAGAATGTCTCATCAGGGTGTAGTAATGTCAGTTAATTCCACACATGTTTATTTTTTTACTTTGCTTTTGCTGCATAAACGAGTTCAAATGTGAAAATTGAGAAGAAAATTGAACAAAAAAAACGAGGAAAAAGTCGATTGCACACAGAGAGGAGCTAATCAAGAGTTGACAGTTTGAAATACAAACAAATTTGAAAGTCTACCACAACTAGTGGGGTGTGTATTGTTGACCGAAGCCACTTTTTTAAGCCATTACAACTCGTTTATTAAATATCAAATTTCATCAATTTTTGAAACGAATTAACCAGTTGCGATACCATCAATGCTGTGAAACAAATCATTGATCAGTAAGCATTTAAATTAAATTGTACAGGTAGCAGTCCTCATTTAAGTTTGTTGTGCCGCCCAAACAAGCGCTCACACGTCATGCGAACTCCCTAATTAAGCTGCAAAAAGCGAGAGGTAAACAACAACAACAGTCTTTATTTATCTGAGTGTGATTTGTTTATTTACTAGTGTCCCGAGGCTGTACGCGCGAACGAACGCCTCTTAAAGGTCAAACATTTGTGCAGCGACGGCAAATGAGCGCTTCATGCCGCCAGGTCGCATATGTTCTGCGGAAACGACGGCTCGTTCTATTTATATTTGATTATGCGGATGTAGTATGAATTCGTATCAGATCCTAAATTCTGCTATAAAATCATTTGCTGATTACTATTGATAACTGTGCAATTCATATGCCTCTATTGAGCGTATATTTGATTAATTTAATTAGTCATAAGTGAGGCGATTCTTTAGATTTTTTGCCTTGCGATCTGCTTCACAATGTGCATTTCATAGAAGTTGCCAGGAAATGATGTTCGCCATTGGTACTATCACAATAAGACCGAAAAAAAAATGGAAATTGCTGTCTCCTCAGTTCGCATCGGTCGCATCCGACGACGCTCAAAGCGCTCTTTTCCCATCTCCAACAGACGTAGTGTACAAAAATCGCCCATTGTTGTGTTGTGTTACAAGCTTGACTTATGGCTGCGTGTGGCCATCTTGTAACTTTAACGCTTAGATCTGATCGCACAGATTCACAGGTGCAAATTTTACGCTCCAAAAACACTTGATTGTCAGCAGCCAAGGTTTTTTTTTAGATAACCTCGTACTATCACTAAATTAGCGAAGTGCTCATGATTTTGGTGTGCATTTTGTCGCCATTCTGCACACTGATCTATGGTTGCGCATGCAACTTTAGCGCTAAGGTATGATCGCTTAGATTGAGGTACAAAAAGAACGCATATTTCATCTTTGATGTCCATAGGTCTGCGTTCAGTCATTCAGTCAGACGGTTGGTCCCAAATGGAAGCAACAGAGAGCATCGGAAATGGCGCTCTGATCCGTTCAAACGTCTCTCGTTTTAAGGGCCAGCCGCGCATTGTGGAGGGAGCGTCGGTCGACGCGCGCACTTTTTTGATCGGTCGCGGTGTTGCTCGAAGAAGTGAGCCGATGTTTTGCGGCGTAAATGTCATTGTGATCAATTTACGGAAAAGCAAAATAAATATTAGCTCTTTTGATGAGCTCTGTTCGTTGTCATAATTTAATTTAGCGCGGTTGATAAATTAAACTTTCTTTATTGTTTTTGCAACACTAATTATAGCAAATTTTGCACATTTCAGATACAATGGAGTGCCCTTCAACATACGCGCACTTTACAATGCCGAAGCCGAAACCTCAACCGTTGGAAACCGATGAAACCGATGAGGATACAGACAGCGATTGGTCAACGGAAGATGAGATGGAGGAAGAGGTGCGTTTGCAATGTTTATAAATTTAAAATCCAGGAATTGAAATGGCGCTGAAACGAGGGTGACTCCGCTTAAAGATGCTGGACGAACGGGTGCTACTGAAGGCTATGAGTCAGCAATTTGACTTTAGTTGCAAGTCACATGCTTTTTGCCAACTATTAATCAACTCATTAGTCAATTTGCTTTGATTTTGGAGACATGACTCACTTCTAAAATTTAATTTGGTTTTTTGGCGAGTATGCTCAACTGCGAGTATGCTCTATACAGGTCAGAGTGCATACTTAACCGGTGGCGACGTTTCTGTTGCACACAATCGCAACTATTGACGCAGACTAGATTACAACGATGACTCAAATGTCAATTATCATCTCGTACTATAAGACATACCTTGTTGCTAAGAATTTTTTTGTCAATTAATTTTGCTGTTTTCAGTTTTGCTAAAACAACTCAACAATCATACATTACTGATATATTCTTAGTTCTGAAAGAGACAGGAAAACAACCCTTGATCTAATTAAATTTACTTAAAGGAGGAGCTCATGGACCCGAACCCATCGACGCCCAACGATGGCAGCACACCTGTGGACATTTCGCCTGTGAACTCGACAACCGAAAAGGTCAGACTATTGTTTTTTATTACTACTATTCAATCATTTTGCTTCTAAATCCCTATTTTCGGTTATCCGTTTTAAAAGTATGACGCTTGAACGAATGAACAAAAATGCTCAAATCCTAGGCAAATTTAGAGCAAAAACGCATATCTCGTTTGCGTTTGCGAGGTTCACACCACTCGCATTGTATGCTTTTATTGTTTTACTAAAATCAACTGCTATTACAGATTCCACCGCTTGCCGTTTGCCCTATTGTCGGAGATACAGCTGTAAGTCAATCCTTTATTACTTAATTGAAAATAATTTGTCAGAGCAATTCTTCATCGTCCGTATTAAAATAATCTGATTTTAGATTTTTCTTGCGCACGCTCCACTCGTTGCGAGCAGAGGAAATCGAGGTGATCATGCAGTTGGATCGTCGGTCCCGGAAACTGTTAGTGCTAGAAACGAAGTGGTAAACGTTAGTACAGCAACCTGAATGACTATTACTAATCCAATTTTACAGAATCTCCTCGTTCGCAAATCAACAAAATGGAAAACTATCCGTACTCACAGAGTGCGCGATTCATCAGGCAGATATGTAAGTTGATTTCATTTCTAAAAAATGAAATCCATTCTGTTTGTTCCAGGTCACGCCGCTTTCCGTTCGCCCGATCCCTGAGTACTCTTTGGTAAGTGAGAATCCTTTATGTCATAGTACAAATATGGCATATAGTTTCACGATGTTGTTGTAATAAACAAAATTTGCAGAAGGATGCCCCACTTTCCCACGCCCCACTTTTGACAACGGCAGCGAGCCGAGCAGACTGTACAGAGAGACGCCCTTTTCTGAGAAAAGTAAGTGATTTACGCTCATCTAAACTTCACATTTCCAAAATACCATTTGCTTTATTAAAATCGACTTGTCCGGCTCCATTTATGCTGCCGCAAATGATGCTCATTTTAGCTTTTTCTGAATTCATACTGTACGTACTATTTGTCAATACTAAAAAACTACAAGAGCAAGTTTTAGCTCTTCAGTCATTGAGCAATAATGACCTTCAATTTTTTCAGTGCTTCCGACCTCTTCCACCCGCTAATCCTCAAGAGCAATGCCACGCCGCAATCGCCGCACTTGCTGCCAAGCAACTAAAACAGCGATCAACCGATGAAAATGCAAGTTCTGAAGGAAGCTCTAATATTTTGGTGTGCGGCGAAAGCATGAACGTACCTAGAGTTCATGTATGTAAAGTCGCTAATGTCCACATTACTGATATTAGATTTTACAGGTGTTGCGTCTTGAGAACTGTATAAGGGCGTGTCCAGCCTTCGAGCTGGAGGATGGAAAAGCCAAGCGCATTGGCTACGTAAATTGTCCCTTCAAAAAACTCGTACCATTGCGTAAGATGAAGTACTGCCGAGAAGACGAATATCATATTGCAATTTTATTGTAATAACATTGGAAAGAAGAAACATTGGATGGTAGCAAATAAACTGTACGTTGGTTTGCCTCAATTCGCACAATTCCGCTAGCTAGCGAAACGTAAACACACAAATTTGCGGTGCTGTTGCGTCTAGGACGATCAGTGCCAATTGAGATTAGCTTGCGCACATATTTATAAATCAAATCAACTCATTATTTAAGTTGGCAGCGCTTAATTTTACCGTAGTGGCGCAATCAAACTACTAAGCTAATAAGCGGCGTAAATTTTTGAAATTCAAGTCTTATGTTACTCTATGTAACGCGCCTGACGAAAGCTTTGAGTTTGTTAAAAAGAGCGCGCAAAATATTGCGCAGTAGAATTTTTGTATGTCGACGAGGACATAGTCGATCTGTCATCAGTCATCGCCGAAAATATCTTGTGCTAATTTATCATTACTTGTACTGTCGCAACAAAAGAGAGCACGACGATTAAATGACGTTTTGATTGGGGCACTAGTTGTTTCATGTGGCAGACAGCCTTTCGGTTAATGTTGTTTAGCTTTTGTTCACACAAACATTCGGTTTGTTCACTGCACATGTCGAGTAGCTCCGAGCGTTAAGATGATGTTGCATGTGCGAAACCGACGCTTTTTTGGTTTGAATTCATCTTTTTGCTCAAGGAAGTTTGCCATTTTGAAAGTTAATTCTTGTGTTACTCTATTGCCATCCAGTTGCAGCTACCGAAGCTCTTTATGTTGCTTAAAATTTCAAACTTTCAATTCAATTTTTTCAATAAGGCTGTGTTCGGAGAAGTGTTCAGGGAGGACGCCAATCCAATCTTCAGGTTTTGACTTTATGATTGACACGTCTGTTGTTTTAAGTGGCAGATAGGAGCGTTCCGCTTTTCCTTAGCTTTCGGCGGACACTAACACACAATTTGTATACTCTTAATGTCGAGTACAAAGCATTTAGAAGCTGTTGCATGTGTGAAACCGACGCTTTTTTGTTGTTTTTTGCTTCAAATTTTAAATTTTCAATTCAGTTCTTTCAGTAAGGCTGTGTTTAGGGATGTTCG
>MQUG01000616.1:0-58023 GCA_007213375.1 Steinernema feltiae | reverse complement strand
ACCTACTCGTTCAGCATCGTGTCAGGACTCAGCGATTTTCTGGCTTGGCTTTGACAGATACATCGCGATGAAGATGCCCATCAAGTACAGTATCCATCTGGGCCACAAATTCGCAATTTTCGCATTTTTCCTCTGTCTGGCGATGGTTGCGGCGAACTTTGTGACGATGACGTTCAATCAGTTGCCTGTCACAGGTGAGTCGTTTGACGATCAAATTAGTCTGAGATTGAGTGGATTAGTGGTGCTTACAGATTAACGCAATCAGCGAGCTAGTGGAAGTGAGTCACAGATCGTGAAAACTAGAAAATGAGACAAAAACAATTAAACGGCCATTAATTGAATTGACGCGCGACAAAAACAATTTTTAATCATGTAAACAATTTTATTACAAGATTTTTAAAAATTAAAATTTAAAAAGTAAATTAAAATTGAATTTTTTAAATTATTTAGTTAGTTAAGATAGTTAAGTAGTTAGTTAAGATAGTTAAGTAGTTAGTTAAGAAGGTAGTCAAGATTTAAAATTAAAATTTTTTTAAAATTTTAATTAATAAAATAAATTTAATAATTTAAAAAATTAATAAATTTAATAATAATAAATTTAATAATTTAGGTGAGTTTTTACAATTTGTTAATTATTTTAAAATTTAATTCTATAAATAATTTAAAAAAATAAAATTAATTTTTTAAATTAATTTAAATAATTTTAAAAAATCTTTTTAAATTTTCAAACTTCGCTTTTAAACTAATGGCGTTTTGACAATCCTCATATTTCAGACCGACAAGTGACATTTTCGATGCATATAAACATCCAGGTCCTCTACACGCACAACCTCATCAACGTCTCGTTCGCCATCTTCAACATCGTCATCACCGTGATGTTCATGTGGGCCTACGCTCAATTCAATCGCAAAATCAACACCAACGCCTTTGGGTTGAACAATCAAAGGGCGCTTAAAAATGTACCTACCGTAATTCGTAACAACAGCTTCAAAAGATGCCATTTAGGTCAACTTGATCGTCGTCTACCAACTCATCGCTGAGATTCTGTTTGTCATAATTCCGGTCCTCGTAACGTTTGTAGGACAGATCGCTTTCGCGCGAATTGGACCTCCAAGATAGGACCGTATCCTAGCGCATTCCTCGCGTTCTATATCACGTGCTGCGCAGTGCTGTACCGCGTGAAACTGGCTCAATCTCAGGATTCCGAGCATTCGGCTGAGCAGCCGCAGGCCAAGGTCACTTCAGCGACGGCCAAGAAGGTCACCTTCACCTCTCTGCCAACGACGCATTAAATGAGGCTTTATTGTACCGTACTCCTGTCTATCTCGTAACGGAACTGACGAATAAACCGGTCGTTCCAGGGGCGCTGTTGACCGCATTTCGGCGGAAACGCCACATTTTCAGTTTCCACACCTGTGCCAAACAGCACAGAGTTGTGTAGACGACTTGCGTAGACAGCAGATAGGGACCGAACATCTGTGACCAGTTGGCGTTGGCGATGTAAAGCGCCATGGAGGTGGCGAGCGATGGAATGATGTCGCAGATGATTTCGAGAAAGAGTTGGTAAATTACCATGACGTTCGTCTGAAAGTACGATAATTTAAAGCGAGGAATGACGTAGGACAGTTTAATGAGAGCTATTTTGTTGCATCCCAAAACCGACCTCTAGCAGGTCGTTCAATGACTCAATCATTTTAAATCTTGAAATAAAAAAACCCAAAAACTCAACTTACAAACAATTTAATTTTAAATTGGAAAATTAGTTATTTAATTTAAAAAATAAAATTTCAAGTAAACAAATAAAAATAAACGTAATGTGACGTAACAAACGTTGACGTTGTTTTAAGAACTCGCAAGCATATTGAACTGTGAGCTAGCGGAACCTACCCGATGAATGTTCCTGTACTGGATAGCGCACAGAGCCCTTCTCTTTGTGCTGATCCTTGGCAAATCGGTAAAAGTCCCGCAAAAACAGCGGCAGTTCCAAGCAAATTCAGGACGCAGAACAGCGTGTACAGGTCATTGAGGACGTGGATTAAGTAAAATCCACGTAATGACCGAATACGTAGGCGCTGGCGGCAGATCTGGTCTGATTTGTGCCGCTCTAACTCGATCCGCTGGCTCTGCCAGTGATCTCCTTGATGCTCACCATCGATCGCATCTGCGCCCATGCGAATTCCCGTCAAATACAACATCTGGCTCAAGCAGATCCTCTCCGCGCTCGCCCTCACAGTTACCGTATCGCTGATCATTGGAAGTAGCGGTCGCTTACAGCACAAATCAGACCAGATCTGCCGCCAGCGCCTACGTATTCGGTCATTACGTGTATTTTTACTTAATCCACGTCCTCAATGACCTGTACACGCTGTTCTGCGTCCTGAATTTGCTTGGAACTGCGCTGTTTTTGCGGGACTTTTACCGATTTGCCAAGGATCAGCACAAGAGAAGGGCTCTGTGCGCTATCCAGTACAGGAACATTCATCGGGTAGGTTCCGCTAGCTCACAGTTCAATATGTTGCGAGTTCTTAAAAACACGTCAACGTTTGTTACGTCACATTACGTTTATTTTTATTTGTTTACTTGAAAATTTTATTTTTTTAAATTAAATAACTAATTTTCCAATTTAAAATTAAATTGTTTGTAAGTTGAGTTTTCGGGTTTTTTTATTTTCAAGATTTAAAATGATTGAGTCATTGAACCGACCTGCTAGAGGTCGGTTTTGGATGCAACAAAATAGCTCTCATTAAACTGTCCTACGTCATTCCTCGCTTAAATTATCGTACTTTCAGACGAACGTCATGGTAATTTACCAAGTCTTTCTCGAGATCATCTGCGACATCATTCCATCGCTCGCCACCTCCATGGCGCTTTACATCGCCAACGCCAACTGGTCACAGATGTTCGGTCCCTATCTTCTGTCTACGCAAGTCGTCTACACAACTCTGTGCTGTTTGGCACAGGTGTGGAAACTGAAAATGTGGCGTTTCCGCCGAAATGCGGTCAACAGCGCCCCTGGAACGACCGGTTTATTCGTCAGTTCCGTTACGAGATAGACAGGAGTACGGTACAATAAACCTCATTTAATGCGTCGTTGGCAGAGTGAAGGTGACCTTCTTGGCCGTCGCTGAAGTGACCTTGGCCTGCGGCTGCTCAGCCGATGGCTCGGAATCCTGAGATTGAGCCAGTTTCACGCGGTACAGCACTGCGCAGCACGTGATATAGAACGCGAGGAATGCGCTAGGATACGGTCCTATCCTAGGAGGTCCAATTCGCTGCGAAAGCGATCTGGCCTACAAACGTTACGAGGACCGGAATTATGACAAACAGAATCTCAGCGATGAGTTGGTAGACGACGATCAAGTTGACCTAAATGGCCTCTTTTGAAGCTGTTGTTACGAATTACGGTAGGTACATTTTTAAGCGCCCTTTGATTGTTCAACCCAAAGGCGTTGGTGTTGATTTTGCGATTGAATTGAGCGTAGGCCCACATGAACATCACGGTGATGACGATGTTGAAGATGGCGAACGAGACGTTGATGAGGTTGTGCGTGTAGAGGACCTGGATGTTTATATGCATCGAAAATGTCACTTGTCGGTCTGAAATATGAGGATTGTCAAAACGCCATTAGTTTAAAAGCGAAGTTTGAAAATTTAAAAAGATTTTTTAAAATTATTTAAATTAATTTAAAAAATTAATTTTATTTTTTTAAATTATTTATAGAATTAAAATTTTAAAATAATTAACAAATTGTAAAAACTCACCTAAATTATTAAATTTATTATTATTAAATTTATTAATTTTTTAAATTATTAAATTTATTTTATTAATTAAAATTTTAAAAAAATTTTTAATTTTAAATCTTGACTACCTTCTTAACTAACTACTTAACTATCTTAACTAACTACTTAACTATCTTAACTAACTAAATAATTTAAAAAATTCAATTTTAATTTACTTTTTAAAATTTTAATTTTTAAAAATCTTGTAATAAAATTGTTTACATGATTAAAAATTGTTTTTGTCGCGCGTCAATTCAATTAATGGCCGTTTAATTGTTTTTGTCTCATTTTCTAGTTTTCACGATCTGTGACTCACTTCCACTAGCTCGCTGATTGCGTTAATCTGTAAGCACCACTAATCCACTCAATCTCAGACTAATTTGATCGTCAAACGACTCACCTGTGACAGGCAACTGATTGAACGTCATCGTCACAAAGTTCGCCGCAACCATCGCCAGACAGAGGAAAAATGCGAAAATTGCGAATTTGTGGCCCAGATGGATACTGTACTTGATGGGCATCTTCATCGCGATGTATCTGTCAAAGCCAAGCAGAAAATCGCTGAGTCCTGACACGATGCTGAACGAGTAGGTGAGGTTACCGAACCAGAACACCAGTTCGTGGCGGCCTACGATGCCTAAAATCAGTTCTTAAATTATTTATCTAACGGTAAAAGTAGTCCTACTGTGAATAGCGTAGAGCATATGGCCTGAATGCAGCAGAGTAGCGAATGCAAGCAGGATATGCACGAGAATGTGGACTATCAGCATGCTCAGCTGCACATTTCGCTCCTTTTTGCTCAGTTCATGACAGAGAGTGGAGATGTTCAGAGTGGCACCAATGGTTGAGCAGAGGAATTGAACCATGTACTGCCAGTAGAGGCCGTCCACGTTGAGCGGCATCTCACAAAGACGGAGAAACGACGGCGAAAAGCGCTGTTTTCCACTGACAACCACCTGGTAATTCCAACTGACTTAATTTACCGCGTTGACGTGGGCATTAGCGGACTGATTGTTAGGCAGTGAGACTCGAACGGGTACAAAGAACGTTGAACTGATGATGGAATTGAAGGGAGGACAGATGGAATTGTGGAGAAATGCAGGTTGTAGGGAAAGGGGGAAATGGCGAGGACATCATGGTGCGGACGTGATGGCTGAACGGAGCATACATGGCATTTAACGATGAGCCTTTTGTTTATTGGCGAGAAACAAAGTTTCGCAGCAGATTAATGCAATCAATTATGGCAATTATGCAACTGTAAATTACTTAATGGAGATCATGAAGTGCTGAAGCAAAAATCTTCAAATATGAACTTTTCACCAGTGACCGTATTGCGTTTTTATCTTTGAAATTAAAAGCGCGCGGTGGCAGTGCGTTTGTCTGTTGTGCGCGGTGTCTGAGTTCGACGCCCACGTGTCGTCGTGTCGTCTCTTTTGTGTTGAGTTTTCTGAACGACCCGTCCTCTCAACATCTCGAATGACTCCGGTGCGGACAGAAATCACACACACGTTGGTTTTCGCTTATGGTTAAAAAGAGGGGATAAAAAGTTAATTAAACATTCAGTTGACTTTTCGTAACAGTTTAGAAAGGCAACATTCTAACGCGTTCATTTGGTGAAACATTCTTACGCTTAACTGGCATCGGCTATTTTCCATGTCCGGATTATGCCAAGTTTTGTTTTGTCTAACAAATTCTTTGTTGAATTTTCTTATTTTTTGTCGGATTTTTTGGCATCTTTATCCGGTTACCTTTTATTTCATTTCTTAATAACTACATATTTTTGAATAAATCGCTCAAGCTAACTTGTTGTCCCTTTACTCATACTCAGAATTTTGCTCTTTTTGTGTCATTTATGACCTTTGCTAAAGGCTGCCTGAATCCACTTACAGGTGGCCTGAGCGTGATTGTTTCATCGTGCAGGTGATTTAGCTCACCGAGGATCAAGCGCTGTGCTCTCCTCTGTGTGTGCTCGTTTAGGCGCCGCCGCTCTTCTGATCCGTTTTCATTAGTAAATAGCTCGATAAGAATCAATTCTGCAGATTGGGAGTATTGGTTTTAACTTGGCTCAATGGCTGGAATGAATGTTTTAGTGTTTAGTTGCTTAAAATGCTCAAAACTCAAAGACATTTTCGGGTTCGCACACAGAGAACACGTGAAAATGCTTCAGTGCAGCCCACACGCTTGCATTCTTGATACTTCAATCATTGGCGTTTCATTTCGATTTTCAATTGCGGCCTCGTTCTCACGCTATCGTGGATTTTGTTCCTTTAGAATTGAATTTGTAGCAGGGAACAGGCAAGGTCACATGGCCAAAGAAGTTTAGTTTAGTCTTTTAGCTTACATTTGAAACAGACGGATTTTGCGACGAGTTGTCGATTACCGTCTATTGAAGCTATCGATTTTTTGTACCCACTTCTTTTTCTCTTCTTTCTTTCTGATTTTGTTTTTCGCAGTTATTAAGTTGCTTGAGAAAGGCCCTCCCGTCTCTAGCTCTGTAGGCCTTTCGCATACGAACTGTTTTTGTCGGCTAATTGGTTAGATAAGCTCTAATATAAGCTCCGATCCAAAGTTCAGATCCAAATCCAAATTTTTGGAAGTCGAAATTTAGATTTTTGTCTTTAGAACGGCGCCAAGACAAGCCGGACCATTCGGCGCCGGAATTGTTTTTGAAGTTAACATAATTTCTATGACAGAATTCAAGTCTTCTGCGCCTTGCGCAACTTTTAAAAGTTACCTGAGGAAAATTTGGGCGAGTACTTGTTATTCTTACGTCGTGTTGTTGGGAATGAGGCTTTTAACTGAGTTTTAAGGCTTAGTTCTGAGCGAACCATATTGTAACTGCCTTAGGCTTAAGCCTAGGAGTTGCCGCAGGGTTTGCCTTGTGAATTTTACGCGAGCGCAGCGAGCCTAAAATTCACAATGTTAACTTTAGGCTTCGTCCTAGACTTTCGCTTGACCCATTTAGACATCTGTTGTTGGACAGCGCCGAATAGTCGCGGCGCCGAGTTGTCGCGTACCGAACATATGTGGCTGTTGTGCGCTCGCGATTCTGTGCAAGTTCTTGTCTTTTCAATTTCTGCACTCTTCAAACCATCCCATATAAAGCAACCACACGGATTTGTTTCAAATTGGCGACTAACGCTTTCCTCGGTCGGTAATTCAATTTTTAACCAAGTAATGTCGTTCATTTTGAAAACAATCCTTTTACCATTCTTTGTTCCGTGTGGTATGTGAGGAGTCATTGCGCTCAATTGAGGTTTAAACAAGAGTGTTACTGGAGGGATTGGCATCCAAATGTTCAGTCTCAGATCAATCAATTTGTATGAATTGTCATTTACATCTTTGGAACGGCGTGTTTGAGCTGTTGTCATGTTGTTAGTTCAAGTCCTTTAAATCCTTAAAATTTCTGCTATTTTCCGTGTATTGCTCGCTCATTGGGCGGATTACTTTTGACAACCGTAGCCTGGTAGGTTCATCGTCCTAGCGCATCGTTTAGTGCTTCTAGGCTTTTTAGGCTCTCAAATACGATTTAATGACTTTGATTTTATTTACCTGAATCTGCGTTGAATTTGACTTCATTCTTATAGTTTGATGTAAACGAAAGTGCTAACATAGAAGGGTCTCAAACCGAACGACTTGTTCTGTTTTCGCGTATATTCGAGTTCGTTCGTTTACCAGCCTACTCATAAATTATAAAACCCCATATCACCGCAGCGACTTACCGGAAATTCCTATTACTGCGCTGCTTGTTTACTCGTTTGCTCCAAAATGCGTTTAGCGGATCTGTTTGGTTGTTCTTTGCTATCGCACATGAAATCCGCCGTCCAAACAGTCCTCATTCTAGGTCATTCATGATGACGTACGGTAGCTACGCTGCGGCTATATCCATCCTGGTCATCGCTGGTCCTGGAATATTCGGGAATGTCAACATTCTGGTCGCGATTTTGCGGAAACGCGACTTGAGGACGAGAAGTGGTGGGTTAATAGCTACCGTATTCGCCTAAAGGTCGATTTTAGGCTGTTTGATGTGTCTCATCGCGTTCTACGACACAATCTCCATTTTGTTCGAGCTCTGGACAGCGAAACGACTACTTGGCGACGAGATTTTGCCCAAATACTACTGTTTTCATACTGTATCGCCGTATTTTGTGATTTTGGTCACTCAATCCTACACGTTGATGGCGTTAGCGGTAGATAGAATGATTGCCATCTTCTTTCCTGTTCGGTAAACGTCTAAAATGTGTACCGTAGGCTAAAATTGCACTTTTAGATATCGTCAAATTACGACAACGTCGTATCTCCTGCTTGCATGTCTCCCTGGGGTGCTCATCGGCATTATCCTAGCTATTCTAGCTCAAATCCACATGGACACGGATACTGTAGCCTTCTGTAACCCTCCGATGTCGCTACCGGCAAATATTGAAAGCATCTATCGTTGCTATACGGTATCAATGAATTTGGGAATTGTTACACTCTACGCTGCGTCGATCATTGGCCTGCACAGACAGCGTAAGCGTCCGTATTACGGTAGTTGTGCTGAACTAGGCGTTTAAGGGCGTTTGCTGAACACGATCCGCGATGCCAGAAAGTCTAGACACGTGCAGCAGCAGCAGAAGGTGATGAAAACGATCGGAGTGATCATGCTGATCTTCGTGTCCGCGTATCTTCTCATCCAACTCGTCAACTTTGTCATCCTCTACGCGAACATCGACGAGAGTCTCCCAGCGATCGAATTCATCAGAGGAATGTCGGTGGCGCCAATTATGGTGACGTTCTCACAGAGTTTCTACGTCTACTGGTGGAGAAGCGCCGAGTACAGAGCGGTTTTCAAGGAGCAATTGAAGTTTGCGTTCCGCTGTACACCGTCGAAGGGAGGAAGCAGTCCGATTGCCAGGACAAACAGTCGAATTACGGCTTTTCACGTGTCAAATTAAGGTCAATGAGGATAAATTGGTCGTTTAAGACGGAAACGTGCAAGTTGGCGTCTTCAGAGAACAGTTAGCGGTGCTATTTTGGGTGAAAGTGGATTAGACAGAATTGGCTGCACTTCAAACGACCCCGATAGTGCGACGAGCAAAGTTGTTTTCAACGGAAAATATGTTGACGTTCACGACAACACAGAAACAAACACGATTTTGAGAGTTTGAGCGATTGCGCGACCTCCTTTCGCACTTTATTTTCAATTTTTCGAAAATTTCGATTAATTGAAGTTTCTCTTGGCATTAGACATTCTCGTGGATTGGATTTCTGGGCCGTTTGCCTCCAGGACACCAAAGCGATGCCTCAAAGAGCAGATCCAAAGTGCGATAGCATCATGCATCGCTTTCCACTCGTGACGCGGTCATAATAACGCCGCCACGGCCACAACGACCACGAAAAACCGGTCCTCCTCCCTTTGCGCTTTCATTGCTCGAACAGATGATCGCCACCGCCGCCGCCGCGTCTTGCGATCGATCAGAGTGCGAGCACTCAAGTTGTGCTTTGCCAGCGCTCAGTTGGTGCAATGTTCCGATCTCGTCTGGACGCCTGGAAGAATCGTCTCTGCGTGTTCTTCAGCGACCCGAAGAAGGCCGCTCTGACTCTTATTATTGGATTTCCCTATACTGCGATTCTGCCCTTTGTTGACTTTCCCGGCAAGGAGTATCTGATCGATTGCGCTACGCAAATGTGGAGATTATCGATTGGCGATGGAGATGACCTTCTCCATGCGAATGGCACTGTGAATACGTGTTGATTGTGCGAAATAAAGATATTTATGATGATTCTGGTTACTGTACTTATGACGTTAAGCTTTAAAATGGACCAAAAAGCCAGCTGTGGTCACGGCAATCACAAGACCGTGCTCGTGACAATTGATTCGAGTCGAAAACAACAGAATTTGCATATTTTCGAATCGCTGCCATGGTAGACTGAGCCTATTGTGCTCCGTTTCCCTTCAAACCAAACATGGTTGGAGTGCTGGCGTTCTATTTCTTCTTTGTTTTGACTCTGATTGGCTCTGCGGTGAGTGAATTTCAGCCAGAATGAGCCAGAAGAGTTTGTTCAGATAGCAACTGATCACGGCTACAAAAGCTCCGACGAACATCGCTCGAATCAAGCCAAGGCGGACAGAAAAGAATATTCTTACTTTGAGGAGAGCAACGACGATAGTTTCTACACCCCTGAAAGCTACGAGGACATCGACAAGACTGAGAAGGAACCGGAGAAAGAGGGAGATGCTTCGCTGCCTGTGAGTGAGGCGTTTAAAGAGGGATTTGAGCCTGTAGGTTCTGTTTTAGGTACTTCAGTGAAAGTAGGAAGACGCTCTGGTCGTTTGTTCAACTTTGCTCCTATGAAATGCGAGAAGAGGATGCAACTAATCTCTCCGTGTGACAGTGTAAATGGCGCGCCTTGTACAATAAACCACAGTTATCGCGAAAGCGAAAAATTGAAATAAACACGTTGTTTGCGTTCTTTTTGCTCCCTGCGCACTAAAAGTGATTGATTTACGGCGTTAACTTCACAACATTACAACACCCGGCGTCCTGGGAACACGTGAGCTCAAAGTTTTGCTCAAAACTGAGAGCTGAAAGCAAACATTTATCACTAAACCATCAAATCTCTTGACCGACCTGCAAGATGGATCCTGCACTAAGAAGTACTAAGAAAGCCATTGTCAAACACAGAAAAACAGTTTATGGCAATTTTTGGACTCTTCGAATACTTTTTCTACTTTTTCTTGCATTTATGAAGGACGTTTTTTTGGTGTTGAAGTCTCCCTTTTGTGATACAAAAACTGTAAACTCATTGTTCTGAGAGTTTCAAATTAAATCAAAGTTTTTTTAATTTCAAGAAAATTTTTGGCAAATTATTTCTTCCTTTTTTATCAGTCAAGTAGGCGTAATTTTGTTAAAGAAGCGGCGGGATATCTCGGCCGCGAAGCGGCCGAGTCCACGAATTATAGGTTCGTTATGTGAATACTCTCGTTTTTTTTAAATTTAAATTTTTATATTCTTTAAATTTTAATTATATTAAATAAAATTATAAATTTAAATAAAAAGTTTTTTGCGTTTTGTGACTTGTGCCCGCACACTTTTTAAGTCAGAGAAACAGCTTGTTAATTTCTTAGTTTCGTTCTTCTATTTGTATTTCTTCTATTCGTTCATTTCTGGTCTTCTGGTCAACAAAGAAAGTAATAGTGGATTTTAGGGAAGAATCAGTTCACAAACTATACTAATCAAAACTAAGTTCAAATTTTTTGGTATTAACTTCTTGGCAATACGCTTTGTGTCTTGAAAAATTGAAAGATCATTGCTAACGCAAATCCTGCCATCCTCCAAAACGCAGCCTAGACCTGAACAATTCAGTTTTAACATTCGCTCCAGCTTGTTAACAACGCTTAGTTAGAGCCAAATCAGGAGCCGGCCGGCTTGATTTCACTGACAAAAAACGCACTTTTAGAAGATTGCACCGAGCACTACGAGTGGAAGCAGTTCACCACGCAGACTACTCAAGGCTAATTTGACTTTTATTAACGTTCCGTATGAAGTTCTGGACCGGTAACATTTTTTGTTGGACGCGACGACGCCCCTTCCTGAATCAGGAGCTGAACCATTTGGTTTCTCGTTCCCACAATCTTCGAAAGGCGTTCGGCGCGTTTCTCACGTAGGTCACTGTGATCGGTCAACCGCCGTTTTGCTTCCTTTTTCGCAACTCCCCGCTGTGGCGCGCAGCACGGTCTATCTCATCTATCACAACACAAACAATTGAAAACATGTTCGTGCTGTGCTCACAACTCGCTCGACGCGTAATATTCTTTGGTCTTGTAGTGCTCTGTACGATCTTCCAAAAGTGCGTCCCCGCTCCCCCTCCCCAGCTGTCATGTTGGATCTGTCGAGACGCAAGAAGTTTTGATCGAATTAAAGATTGTTTTGTATTTTGCTGGAATGCGCGTAGTCGGGCGCGATGCGCGCGTGAACGGGAGCATTGTGTACACAGACGGCATGGCGACATGTGACTGTGCAGTTTAAAGTGATCGTTTTTTTTGGATTGCTCTGGTTGAATTCTTCCTATTTTCTCTGAATTTGTTTGGTCCATTTTTAATTTTCTTTACTTTTTACCAAATTTTGTATTTATCAGGACAAACTGATTCAACAAGGAAATATTTTTGCGTGAATTGCAAAATCAAATCAAATCAAGAAACAGCTACAAGAAAAGAAAAAAGAAACAATTAGGATGATTTTTTCGACGCTTTGTTTTTTTACAAAAGGCAAAATTATTTAAAAAATATTTTTTTTGGACGGAACTCTTTTCCTTTTCTCTGAACGTGTTTGCACCATTTTTGTTCTTAACTTTTCACCAATTTTTGTGAAACGACATTCTACAGTGTTTTGCAGTTTTTAACTCAGTTTTTAAATTCTGAAATTTTTTCCGCGTTGTTGTAATTCGTATACGTATGTTTAAAAATTGAACAAGTTGTGACCAATTTGTACTTGAAGTCAACGGTTACAGTGCTTGCAACATTTTTTATCTAAACAAATAAGTTTTCTCCAATTAAATTGCCTCTGTTGATTTGTGGCTCCGTCGCAAGACACCTCCCAGCAATGAGCTCGTTAGCAAAAAAATGTTTTTTGAAGGGTAAAGGTTTTGAATATTTTATTTCAGCAATTTAAAATGTTTCTGTTCTCTTTTGACTCTCTATTAAAATCAAAATAGAATTATTTTTCCTTTGTAAAAACTTCAATACCATTAAAACAAGCTCTAATTTGGAATATTTTTTGCTCACTATCCTCTTTTGTTATGTGTCACAATTTGCTATGAAAATACTATGAGAACAAAGTTGTTTTTTTTACAAATGTTTTGGACTTGTACTTGTTGTAATTTTACAATTAAAAATTTTAAATTTTAAAATTTTAAAAATTATTTAAATTTTTTATAACATAATTATATTATTAACAAATGTTATTTCAATAATTTTAAGTTCATTTTTGTCAATTGTCGCAATAAGCAATGAACGTTGAGAACACAACGTTTTTGTATTGAATGCATCGAAAGTGAAGCCCATTTCGTGATCAGATGTAATCAATAATTTTAGAATATTTTTGGTTCTGTTAATCGGTCTTTCAAAAACATGGTTCGATCAATTTTTTGTGTCCTCCATGTCTCCAACTACAATTCATGAACGCATCGCTGCTGCTTAAATGCGCATAGAACAACGTCCGAGTCTTCAGTTCTGTTTTTAGTTTTTTAGTTATCAATTCAATTCCAACTGCAAACAACTCTTTTTCTGTCATTGTTAGCACATGTTGTTGTGTGGAGCTCCCCGCGCTGATAAGCATCTTAAAACGGGCTTATCATCGAGTTGCTTTGGCGGACTGCGGTCGAGATATTTCTGGGATATGTGTGCATACGGATTTCCCGTCGCGTGACATCGCAACAGCGATCGGTAAAAGCGAGTTTTTTCGTGGAATCAGGAATTCAGCCAGTTGCGCTTTTGTGTTTGACCATGCGATGTGACGATTCCGCGATGACCTTGATTGCGCGCGCTCTGATGGTCACTTTAGGGGGGGTGATTCAGAGATGAAATTGAGATTTGTTTGTTCCGTATTTGCTAACAGAAAAGCGATAAAAACATTTGAAGAAAATTCATTTTCGGTGCTTCATCTTTGCGAGAAATTGGTCGTTGGGAATTTTTTTTTCGATAATTATTTTTGATAATTCAAATGTGCAACTTTGTGTAAATTTTTGCCACTTAAGCGGACATGAGGTTCCTCCATTGACCGTAGTTAGCTGTGTGATCAAACATGTAGCACCTATCGCAACACTGCAAACATCTTTGAAGCTTGTACAAATTTTGTATTTTTGCATGTCTGATTTTTTTGTTGCAAAAGCAACGCGTTGCTGTTGCTATGACTGTCGACCGAGTTCATGCGATTATGAATTAACGCAAAGCGGCGAATAGCAACCAGAAGAGACTGCTACTTCATTTTTCAATAAACTCTATTTTTGGTCGACTGGTTCCTTTCAGACTTAACTGTAGAAAATGGCTGAATTCGGTAGTGACGTTATTTGCTTAAGACTTAAGAATTTTTGCTGTTGGGTGCAGCGATCTCAACAACAATTCTTTGCGTGTTTTTTGATGTTCCACCCGTTCACAGAATTAATCCAATTATCAGGCCGATTTCACTTAAAACCTTGCTTAAAGCAAACGGCGTGTAATCCTGAAGAAAGAACTGCTATCCTGTCGCTGCTCCGTGTAGCGTAGCCGGCCGTAAAACTCGAAAAACAACAGCGGTGACTGCGGCGGTTGGTTGAAAGTGCCCGAGGGCTCTTCGACCGCGCTCAAAGCTTCGCGCTGTCCGGTCGGTCCTAAAGAGACTAATTAACGAACGACCGCGCGCAAACGAGGATATCGCGGTTGGCGAAATGAAATGACGGAGTAATTGTCGTGTTCTGACGAACTTGACGACGAGTTTTTGAACGCAATTTTAAGTTTCGAGTTTTGAGTCTCATTTTTAGTCCTGACAATGAAACTCCCGCTTCTGTAGAATGGAACTTTTTTGAATTTGTACTCGTTGGTTTGGAGGAGACAATCAACCGTGTTTGAATTGCGTCACTGAACCGCTGAGGCGATAAGTTTAGCTTCTTTAATCCTTTTGAAGGTTTGAATAACAAGATCGGTAAATTTGGGTCCGAAAGAGAATTTGTTCCTTTTTTGTCTGTTCGGATGCTAGCAACTCGAAACTCGCATATTTGATTTTCTTACGTGCAATTTTGGATTTTAAAATATGATAATGAATTGCAGTTATAGGAATTTATTTTCAATTGCAAAGCTTCTTCAAGTCTTTAGTTTATATTTGCGTTTTTAGTTTTTATAAGATTATGCATTCAAAAGAACACAGGAATTTTTCCAATTTCTGTTGTATCCAGCAAATCACGGGCCTCCAATTTCAGCTTTTCGATCCTGCAACTCCACAGACCGCTTGGTTCACTGCATGCAGCTTTGTTTTGCAAACAGAAACCGGTCAAAAACTAGTCTTCCTTGTTATGTGCGACAACTCGCGCTCATCATCACACTCATAATGCTACTTTACACCGTGTAACCTTGTTTTTCGACATTTACTTTCTGATCTCATCAGGTCGCCTGTCTGCGCGCACTCAACGTTTGAACGCACCTTGTGACTTGTCCTTTAAGGCTGGTGTAGTTGCTACAGTGCGACTGATTAGGTACATGTTACACAGCAACAAGCCGCAATGACATCACTTTCAGGGAATTTTTGGCTCTTCTTTTACCTTCAATTCGTTGATTCTAATGACGATGACGTGATTGAGGAGTTCCCGCTGCAGAGCGAATAGATTTGAGAGCAAGATAAGAACGCGAACAACCCTCGTCATTCTGCGTCGATGGTCGATGCGCCGCGCACAAAGCAGTTTCCGCAATGTCGTGAATGCGTTTTGAACTTTCGCTGGGCGGAGATTAGAGGAAGGTCTTTAGGAGACCATCGTGAGTGTCTTCTTGTAATTCAACTGACCAAACTATCCTTAGTCGTGTACTTGACATATTTTGTGTGATCTCGAGCGGATTAGTTATTGCCAGTTAGATAGTCATCGATGAGCAATCTTGAAGTTAAAATTTTTTGTTCTGTTTTTGAAATGTTTGGATTGCACCAGACTGGCTTTATGCATGCCCGAGCTTGATGCATCTTCTTTGAATGTTAATTCCTGTTGCTACTCTGAGCACATTTAAAAGTTGAATTAGATGGAATTTGTTCTATTAAAGTTTTGTTTTTCTCTTTTTTAATTTTGATTAATTTTGAATTTTGAATACAAAACATTTTTCCTTATTGATTTGCTGCTCTTCTTTTACTCTTAATAAATAAATACTTCGAATTCTCTGGTTTTATCGTTGCCTAAAATACAATTTTTGCTCCATGTGTTTGTTGTTGGCATTCAAAATGTCCAAAATTAGTCTTTTTTAAATTTTTGTTTATTCAAATGACGCGCTATTTTTCAAAACACGTATATTAATCGAAGTTTATCTCGCGAGAACCTGCTTTGCCTGTTACAGTTTTTTTGATAAGGGCTCCAATTGAACGTTTGGGTTGATCTGATCTCATAGCTCATAGCATAGCTGATCTCAAGCTTCCATTTGTTCGGAAAATTTCCTCGAGAAGCTTTAAAACAACGTGACTGCAATAGTGAGATTTTTTATTTTTTTGTATCGTTGCAGTGGAGTACATAGTATGTCAATAGTATGGTTTGCCATTCTCTTCGCCCATGAGTGATCACCGAAGCGCGCAATATGCGTGTTGTCAGGGCTGTCTTTGAACCCTGTTTAAGAGCTATTTTTGGACGAACGGACGCGTGATTGATGCGGAGATGGTAAAGAGATAAACCAAGAGAAACCTATTTTTTCAGCTCTTCGTTTTAAATTTTACACGGGTTTCAAAGCTCGTTTTGTGCAGATGAACATTTTTGGTTTTAAGAATTCAATTTCAAGTTGACTTCACTTTCGCGTTGCTTTTAATTTTATTGAGTTTTTAATCCATTTTTTTTTTCAAATTTTCAAATATGAAATGAAAATTCTGCACGTTTGCCTTAAATCCGTCTGTCCGCAATACAATCTGAAACAATAGAGCAGCATTCTCTTCTCATTGCAGGTCTTTCCAGTGAAAGAAGAACAAAAGAAATTTTTGTAGTTGAGTTCGGCCTACAATTTTCACGAATCTTTGCGCCATCGTTTAACCGCGACCGTGGACGATTGATGGTCGCATCACTCGCTTTTCCTGTCATCGACGCGAACTCATCTCTGAAACTCCGTTGTAATGTCTATTTTCGGATTATGGCGAAAACTCTATTAGCACAAGTCGCTGGTCTTTACGTATGGACTTGGTTTTTGCTGCTCAAAAACACGGTTTCAATTTATTTTCCCCTTTTTCTATCCAGCTGCTTGGGGCGTTGACATTTGGAGTAAAAATTCATTGAAGAAGTATTTTTGGTTTCCGACTCAACTGAGTTTTGATTTTATTAGTGTAGCAGTGACGTATGATAATTTTGTGACAATTGACGTCAATGAAATTCTTTCAAATTATTGGTTAAAAATGCATTTGTCAACAGAAAACTGGTCTTTGAACGATTGATGATTGATTAGCCAAACGCCGTTTATATTTACTCTTGTCATCTCTGCATTTCCGTTTGATTTGAAAAAGTTGGCGTTTCAACACGAGATTCTGGTTTCCATTGTTTTTAATTTTCTTCTTTTTTTCAGAATTATTTTTGTCCGTTTTCAATCCATCCGTAGTTTCGGTAGTATCGTTTGTCCTTTGTAGTAATTGTTCTTTTACAAACTGAATTTTTGAGCTCCAATTTTTCCATTAATCCCTACATAATCAAAGCGGGCAGAATTGAGTTAGGGAAGAAAAGAAACGACAGTGATCTACTGTTAACAGCGGTAAACTCTCTATTGTTTTTTTTTGGATAACTCAATTGCTATCACTCCATGGCGTTTGTTTACCCAACTGTACTCTTCAAATACGTGTGCTTCACGCGGTAAACAAGTTATTCTAGAATAACAAATTGAGCATTTATCGTAGTTTGTGCAGTAGTTGATGCAGCCTCTAGTTCAACCTCTACGCTTGCTGCCACGTTGTATTAGCATGACCATCTGACCCTCTGCAACTATTGAAATTGCCAGATTCGCCGCTGTGTGGTATCTGGCACACAGGAAAAGGCTAATTTACTTATTTTCCACTTCATTCAAATTCTTTTCCTCCTTTTTGTGATTTTAAATTCCGTCTTATCCGATTTCCTCCAAACTGGTTGTTTCAAACTTTTTCTGCCGAATGCTGAACACAACGACGACCAGCAAAACACGCCAATTTGTGCTCTTTAGACCTTGTTTTGGTTGTCACAGGGCTAGTCACTCAAATTTACTTTGACGTATGCATGTGTCGACGCAGTGTTCTCTCAAAAGTAGTTTTCGGCTGTTTTTTGATCGTTTTTGGTGAGATAAACAACTCATTGCGCGGTGTTTTTGAGTGAACACGCATTGGTTTGAAAGGATTGCGGGGGTTAGAAGATGCCTGGATTTGTTGTTCGAGTTTAATTCGATGTGCAGGAGGTGACGTGAAGCAGTGAACTGCAGAAGAACCGTAATTGCAGTTATTCCACTAAAAATCTGGGGAAATTGCCTGAATTATACAAATGCTTTGTCACTAAGTGCAACGCCTCCAAAATATCAAAAATTCATTTTTTTAGTATTGAAGCAATGCAATAGAGAGCCAAATTCCATTCTTTAAATTCATTCATAATTTAGACTATTTGCCAAAATTCAGATTTCGTATTATTATTTTTTCCAACTTCCAACCATTTCTGTTCTCTCAGTGGGAAAGAGTTAATTTTATGTTGTTACATTTAAATTAAATTTGAACACACGATTTAATTGACTATTTAATTTTTGGATGGGCTGGCTGGCGGCATCGTGGCAGCGGCAACATTTTTAAATTCAAAGAATTCACTTTTTTCTTAGTATTTTATGTGTTTTTTGTATTTATTTTTAAAGCTCAGAGCCGCATTTTTCAACTGGCAAAGTATTTAAATTTAATGATTGACTTGTTAAACTTTTTTTGCCAATATATGCCACGGGACGAAATTTTCTCTTTTCAATGGAAATTTAGCTTTTCTTTACTCGATTCTCGCTCATTTTTAACCAGTTTGGAATAACGAAAATTTGGATTTATACAAAATTTTCTTACATCAAACAATGCTCAAATGATGATTTTCGTTATTTTCAACATCGTATTTATTTATTTTTTGCTTTCGGGTTGGCTAGCAGTTCTTGTCCTGGTCTTCTTTCCTTATTTGCTCATCTCTTAATCACCCAGATGCTGATGTTAAGATCACTACAGCTTCAGCCATAAATCCAGCTCTTTCTTTTTCATTCATTCTAAATACTGACCGCTCGCTCATCAGGTTCTCTCTCATCTCTTGGTCTTCCTTCCTTCCGCCTTACGCAACAAACACTTTTTTCAAGTCGCCAACTCGATTTCTCGTTAATCTCTTCACTTCTCACTGCTCCCTCTGCCGCTTCGCTATTCGCACCCGAAATGGTCTCACCGTTCACACACTCAGCGCAACGCAAAAGTCAGTCACATGGACGCTCTTTGCGCGAACGCCGCCACCGCTAACGACCGGTACTCTTCTGGCTGCCGCCCGTCGATGCATCATCGCCGCCATCTGTGTTTAGTGTTTGTGCGATTCGCGCGCGCGCCCCGAGCGGAGTTGCGGCCGCGCCGCGGTGATCAATTAATTAGGAAGGAAGCGGCAGCACCACAAAAACATGATTGTCTTCTTCGTCTTCGTCTTCGTGGGCTAGTAAAAGTAGAACTGCGCCGCCGCCGCCATGCATTCCCCGGCTGCCTGCTGCAAACCGCGCGCTGCAATGGTTCGTCGAATATGGAACGCCGGCGTCGTTTCGCGTTGGTTGAGGTGAGCCGATTTACTACTATACTACAATACAATACAGTATTCACCCGCGCTGGTATCTATCTGGGCAAGAGAGAGAGATGGACTGGCTGAGCGGGATGGAGGAATGGAGATTGACGCGTGTGTTTATTTTGACGTGTTGATGGGACGTGTTTATCAGCAGTTAGAGTGCCGCCGCCGCCGCCGCCAACACATGGACTGCTCGTGTGTGCTCAAAAGGCGATAATTGACGGTTTGATTGTATGCGTGTGGCTGGTGGCCATGAATTTTATGGGCGAGCAATTTTGTTGGCGGAGCGGATGCGGCGAATTCGCGAAAATCCACTTATTTCCATTTTTTGGACCCAAATTATGGAACTGGAATGATTCAGTGTTGTGATTCATTTAAATTGCATGTTGTTTTCACAATTCGCGTTGGAAAATGCCTTCAAACGGATTGTTTTCTAGCTCTGAGGCGCATCCGAGAATTGAGGGTTTGATGATTGAGCAGTCGGTTTCAGTTTTTTTGATGAATTTAATTTTTGCAAACCCATGTTGTCACGTTTTAGCGCGCTGACGTGGTCCTCTTAAGATGAGGAATTTAAGAAATGCTTTTGTAAATCATACTACACAAACGATTCATTCCTAGTGGGCCGCTTTCAATCACACAAATGGATGTTTACATTCGAGGACGTCAAGTTCACACGCGATAGAGTTCATCGTTTCTGAAGTTTTCCTACGCTATTTAGCGCATATTTAAACAGGCACGACAGTGATCTAGTTAGTTATCCGGTCACTCTTGGCTGAACTTGCCCTTATTATTTAGCTGGTGGATAAAGTTTTTCCAATGTTTAATTTCAGGATTTTGAGGAATTTTTGAGCGTACAGCTTGGCTTCAAGTTGATTCCTCGTATTTGTTTGTGAGTTCCTTAGCTACACTACGTGTTCCTAAGGATAAATCCGACGCTATAGGTGATTTATCCTTAGCTCCACGGATAAATCAAGAGATAACAAATTTAAATAACTTAATCTTAATTTAAATAGGGCCTAATTTTTGCGTCGAGATCTGACGTCAATTTTCACACGGTAGTGTAATGGAACCGCAAAACCCGACACAATTACAACTACGAGGAACATCTACAGCGTCGGAACAAGTTCTTTGTTGATTTCTTTTAAAAACGAGCCTCTAATTGATTCTCTCACCTTTGATTGTTGTGCTAAATTTTTCTCTGTTTGTAGTGCACTGGTTTTTGTCCTGTACAACGCAAACAACACGTGACAACGTTTTGATGATCCATGAAAGATGTTTTTTGTCGTTTTGGTATGCGAACAATGTTGCTCTTCTAGGCATTTCGACGTTTAAAGCTGCAAACATTGGGGTTTGTTTTGGAGTTTAATTTAGGGTTTTTTTGGCTTTCTCGAAAATGTTACAACTGGAAATTGCCTGATTTAGTGGATGCCAACTTTGATGAGTTCAGAATTTTTGTTATTTCGCAATCTAAGTCTTACTAACAAAGGGAAGATCATATGCGCAGTACTGTGAAGGCCTTATTCTTGCGAATGTTAAAAAAAACTGGAAAATAGCTTATTTTCATTTTCATTCATTTTCATAACAACGAGGTTCACTGGGTTCTTTTCCAATTTGTGGAGTTTTTCTTGATTTCAGTCATTTAATTTGGTTAAATTTTTTGCGTACGTACTGTGTGCGATTAATCGCTTTGTTCTTCTTCTTCTCAGTTACTTTGTTTGGTGAATTTTCTCTAATTTCAAGATGTGAAGTTGTTTTTGAAGCGAACAGCCGTTTTTCGAGAAGAATCTGTTGATCCACAATCTTACAAAATTTAATTTTTGGATTAATTTTTGCATTTCGTTCACTGCCATTACCAAATGAATTCTCTACGCTTTGGCCGTGTGTGTGTGGAAAATCGTAGGCCAGCGGTTCTTGTCAATCTCACAAATCGTGCATTTAACACAGCGTTTCGCTCCAATTTGCTGTTTGGCGTTGGACGCCGACAATTTTTGATAGTTTTGCACACTACGAATGCCCATTAAAACCCGCTTCGGCAACCAAATCGCAGATCTCCAACGCGATAACTTCTTTCGCTCTCAAAAATCGACGAAAGCCCTCCCGAATGACGCACGCACAGATGTGCGCTGCGCTCTTCGCCGAGCGCGCTGCGGCGGCGATGGGAACGCCATAAGTTTATTGAAATCTAATGTCATATCGTCTGCGCCTCGTTCCGTTCTCGTGCGGCGGCTGATGCTCGCCTGCTGCTGCTGCTGGCCTATCACATCACAAAAGTGAATAGAGGGGCGTCGCGCTCGGCCAGGCAGCACCGAGGTGAACCTCTTTTGTTGTCCCGACCGACCGACCGACTGACGATCGCGATGCTGTTATTGTGATGGATCACCCAGAATTCACGCGGCGATGTTCGGGGTGATACTCGAGCAGATCTTGTTTATTGTTGTGTCACTTCACATTTCGAGCGTTAGACTGCACGACAGCCATCGACGGTTCAAAGTTTGCTTTTTTGACTTTAGTTCTAATTTTGGGAGTTTATGGACCAAGTTTATTCCATTTATTTAGCATTCTTAATTTAAATAAATGTAATTAAATCATTTCTTACATTTTTAAAAGATCTGTTGATTTTTTAACTGCTAATTATTGTTGAGTAATTCTGTTTAAATGAATATATTTTTTGTAACCATGTGTTTCTTTGTTTTTTTTCCAGATCAAATTGAGCCTATATGTGGAACCATTTTTGAATTTTTATCTTCCCATTGAGCATCATACTTCCAAAGTTCTATTTATTTATCTTTAGAACATTATAGTACACGAAATTTGTTTTCAAATTAGAACGGTGATCCTATTGCAATTTGTTTAATATTCAATTTAATTATTTATTAAATTAAATTTATTTTGAAATGCTTTAAAAATGTGTAAATTTTTTAGAATTAGAATTATTTTTGAGTGTCTAAGGTTGAATATGTTTTTAAAATAAATTGTATTTTCGAATAAAATAAAATTCCGACAATTTAAACCGACAATTTCATTTTTGTGGGTAACACAAATTAAAAAAAAAATTTTCTTTTTTAATTTTTTAAAATTTTTAATTTAATTTTAATGTTTAATTTTTAATTTAAATTTTAATAGATTTATTTTTTTAATCAGTTTAATTATTATTAATTTTTGGTAATCTCTTTTTGAACCTCTTTATTATAAATATGCAATTTTTTTTAAAGTTTAAATCTTGTCAGTCGTTTTAGATTTGCACTTCTTAAATCGCATTAAAAAATTTTGAAGTTTTTCTTGCTTAACATGAGTTTTCAGCCTTTTTTTGCTTTCTTCAGGTCCACAGGACTCTAGCAAGGGCGTACAAATCAAGTTAGCAAGTGTAAATCGATAAATTGTTACACCAACTTAATGTCAGTGTAACGATGCGCGTCTGGCCAAAACAGGCTGAACAATCGACAATTTCAGTCTTCTAAAAGTGTGTTTTTGGTGTTGATGTCACGATCCCCAGCGCTTTCTTGTTCCCTTGTGTCATCAATCGCTCAGAACACAAACGTTTTGCCTCAGGACACCTTCAATCCGATTTGTTGATTGTAGTTTAACGAGGCACTTCCATTCATTCAGTGCAGCGGCTTTTGAAGCGAATGGCGTCATTGGTATTGTGTTGCGAACAAAGAAACGACAAATCTTTTTACAATCGCACCTTCCTGGCGTCAGGAAAGGACGTTTATCGATCGCCTGTGACGGAGGTGATGGTTTTGGGCGCCAATTTTCGCCTTTTCGTTGTTCGGGCGCATCTGCCAAATTATTCAATTTTTGACTAAGTGTTCCACGAACAGCGGCCAGTTTTGAACCTTTTATGAACGCAAGGATGGTAGCGTTCTCCTTTTAGTCAATTCGAATTTTTAGTTTTAAATCGTGTTTTTAAATTGCAATTTAGAACTATATGAAACAAGTCAAGCTGGTTTTTACAGAGATTGACATTGCGAAACACTGCTTTTGAAATTCATGGACAGTTGTTTGTGCAATTTTTGACACTTCCAGATCAATCAAATAACTGACATTCAAGTTGACATTCTCGACGATGAAATTGAGAATCGATTTATTGAGCTCAGGAGGTAATGAATTTTTGCATCTGGTGTTGGACCTTAGAATGTTAGCCATTTACAGCAGTTTTGTGCTAGCAGCTCATGCAAGTCAGATCACTTCCATTATTCCGTTATTAATGAACAGAAACATTTTCGCAATGCACCGCAATTAGCTCCATTTTTGCAGCTCCTTGGAGGTCTTTTCCGTAAAACTGTAAGTGTTTGAATCCTTTGGATGTTTGGATAATCTTTTCCGTTTGAAAACACTCAAATGCTCAACAAACAGCGAACAAAACATTTTAGCCGGAACTTTTACCTCAACTAGCTTGCTTTCCCTGTGAATCATCACTTTCAAGCACCTCTGCATTACTAATGGTGATTGATCGCGTCAAGAATCATGGGAAACTAATCACTCTTGTTACCTCATTTCGCAAAGAGATCATGTGAACGTCACAATCGGCGCACAGTCGGCGTTAGTCAGCTCAGATTGTGCGAAGAGACGCGGTTGAGGTGATCATGGGCGACCACTTCCGTTACTATGTTACTAGATATTCAGATTAGATTTTTAGAATTTGTGTGAAATTCACATTTTAGACATGAATTTTTGAATCTTCACTTGAGAGGCTCATTTTTCGAGTTTCAAGTAAATCATTTCACCGCAAACGATCGAATCAAGAATTTTTCTTCATTAATCTGTCCTCTCGCGGCGTCCTTTCGGACAGAATGGACGAAAGGTCATATTTTTGTGATAGTCCAAATCTGACTTCTTCCTCTGTACTTGAAACGAACTTGCGCGCAAAATATTGACTGACAGCGGTCTGTTATCACCGTGTTGGCTTCCCTATCAGACACCAACCATTCAGGGTCGGCTGACTTCCAGCTGATACTGCCGATGATTGCTTGGACGTTTGATCTGCGATTTTGAGACCTTTTTGAGGAGATTCTTGTTGGTGCACTTTTTGACCTTGTTCATGACAGAACTGCGCTTCAGAAATTGATTTTTGGAAGGACGAGTTGGAAAGAATGATTGTTTTGTCGCATTTGTCTCTGAGGAACAACGATTTGATTCTGTTTTTAATTGTTGAACTCTGTACCTTAACGTTAACGATAGCGATAGCGGCCGCTGTTTGTCGTGACTGTCAGATATCAGGTACAAATCGCCATGTCTTTCAGCTGGTCGTACAGCGAGTTTTTGAATGGAAGACTAGCTACAAGGCTCAGCTGATCTTGACTGAGATGATCTTTTCGGCGCATGTCTGTCTGTTTTGATGCTCAGGAGTCAGCGCATCACTGCAGCAAAATCAAAGGATAGAAACATTCTCACTTCTTCTCTTAAACTGATTTCTCCGCAAATGACCCGCGTACACGTCATTTAACGTCTGAAATGTTTGCGTAACACGATTTCTGTGATTTACCACAAAACCGCACACAATCCAGACAGAAACCTGCTTGGTGCGGTTTGGTTTTGGTCGTTCCGTCTCATTTCACTTTTTGATCGGTCATAGTGCGGTCGCGATCTCACACGTTTGCGTATAACCGGAACTAGGTCCGTTCTGCAATACGGTCACAACAATTACTTTGTTGGAAGACTATGTCCATTAGTGTCGCCGGCCTGATAAGCTTTCGTCACAAATCGTATTTTTGAGACTTTTCATAGTTTTTGTTTTTGTCTTTCTTTGTGCTTGCGCGCTAAATTCAGATTCGGCCGCATTTACCAAACAACAACATGTTCAGCAGTTAAGTCTACAGCGTTTTTAAAATAGCGGCGGATCATTCGTTGACGTCTGTCTTCTTTTTTTATGACGCTTCTGATGCTATTTTGCGCGGTTTTGTCAACAACAATTCCATCTTTTCATTGGCTCCTCATTCGCTTCCTACTGTTTGCCACCACAAGAGCTTATCAGCGACACTTCCAACTCCCCACTCTCATTTTGCACAATCAGGTCAGAAAATTATCAATGATCAAGCTACTTTTGGTGCGTCTTTACTGGCTCCGCATGGAAATATTCGATAGGTCAGCACCATTTGACGATTTTCTTAAATTTTTGAATTCTTTTTCCCATTGACGGCAGCATATTTTCAGTTGAAAGGTCTTTCCGTAAAATTATTAAATTTTTTATGAAAATTATTAAATTTTTATGAAAATTATTAAATTTTTAAAATATTATTAAATTTTTAAAATATTATTAAATTTTTAAAAAAATTATTAAATTTTTAAATTACGAAAAATTATATTCAATATTTTAATTTAATTTCAAAAAGGTTCATATTTAATCCTGAGCAACCGAACAATTCTTCTCAGCGACTTCCAATGCGAAGCGCTCGACTTGAATTTCCATCGTTTTCCTTGACATTTCCTTATCACCAATTCGCTTCGCTTCCTTCTGTTCGCCCTCTTTGTGCAGGTTTATCAGTGTCACTTTCAGCGCCACATGGCGCGTTAAGCGCTCAAAGCGCATTAGCAGTGAAATCCTGCCGACTTCCGCGTTCTTTTGTCAAATTTTGTTATTCAAACACGTTTGTTCCTGAAGCAGACAGATCAAGGTGCAGAAAATGATTCACTAGAGACAGCAGCTGTCTGTTTGTTTGCTTAGCGCAGTGGGAGCGCCACTCGAACAGAAAAAGATTTGCCCTTCGTACAAATCAATCTGTCATGAGATCGAACTACGTTGGCGCGCGCTCTCAATCGTCGTCTTTTGTTCTTCGCGACTGCGACATTCGACAGATTGTATTCGATTTCATTCGCCTGTTTGCTCAGCGCCGACTTCAACGGCAATCAAACAATCATTTTTTGAGGTTCGGACTTGAACTTGGCGGATTAGCTGTCGCGGTTGTTTGTCGTTGAGCTGACAAGTGAAGTTTCGTTAGGTTAGGCTGTTCAAGGCAATGGTAATGACGATAATGGCCAGCAATTGCTATCTTAAATTAAGGCCAGAATATTTACGAGAGCAACATTTTTGACGTAAAATCAATGTTTTTTATTTTGCATTTAAAGGCGAGGTAAATCTGTCTAGTCGCGATTTACCGATTTTTTTGCAATTCGTTGATAGTCCAACAGCGTTTCCACCAGCGTTCTAAAATACGTACTTTTGACCAGAATAATGGTTAACAAGATGTTTTTACAGTCCCAAATCATCAAATCCAACAGAATCAACTGCAATTTTAATTTTAATCTGATTTAACAAACAATTCCCGTCGACAATTCCACAAAGACAAACAATTCCAATTCCCTTAAATTAAGGCCTAAATTAAGGTTATTACGAGAGCAACATTTTTGACATAAAATCACAAATTATGCTTCTACAAAATGCGCTCTACAATCTATTTTTTGCAACTCGTTGAACTAAGTTTCCAGCTTCCGGGTAAACGATTTGTAGTGAATTGTCAAATTTTTAATCACTCCAAAGCTTGTAATCACTTGTTAAAAAGGGTTAAAAACGAACATTTGTTTTTTTGCACCTGTCAACACAGGTATAGTCCATTTTAAATTCTATTTAAAATGTCTTTTGTTCCCCCCTTAAAACTGATTTCCTCTGAATCAACTACAAGTTTAATTTTAAACCTGATTTTAAACAATTTCCGTTTTTTAAATATTTTACTTGTTTCTATAACTAAATCTATTTTCAGGTTTATGAAGTTAAACAGTTTCTTATCATTTTCCTTACTGTGGTTGAACTACAATTTTTTTTACAATTTCTTTTGTTTAAAGCTTTTTAATTTTCACATGAAAATTAATTTTTAATAAAAAACAAATTTTCAAAGCACTCATAATTTCCTTTCGTGAAACTAAACGTTACTATACGATTGCTTGTCCATCTCGCTTTAAACTTCGCAGATCGATCTTTATCGTCTCCTATTTTCTAGAACCACATTCCCGCCAAGAAATCGTCTGCTCTCAAACATAAAACGTTTTACAACCTTGTTTTGGTGTTCGCTGCGCCATAAAAACGTTCATCTCAAGATCTGTGACGCAGCCAACTGCGCAGATTCAAGTACTGCGCTCCACGATCGCTTCTGCAGGACCCTCAAATGAATGTCATTCCAAATAAAATCCTTTTTTCTCCTTCCCGCACGCAGTTTGGGCCTTAATCTCGCGATTGACCTGTCAAAAAAGCGCGCGATTTGCGTCATAGCGCCAAGCGGCCGCTCGTCAAGTGTCAATTCCTCGAGAGTGTTTGCAAAGTGTCACCGCAGGCGCGCGCGCTCAATTAGATGCCAATTGTTGTAGACCTTTGGGACCTGAACCGCGCCGCTGCGGGGCCTGTTCGTAAAATCAGCGGCCGCTCCGACAACACCGACTCTCTCGTTTGGCCCTCCGGCAGCGTGGTTGGCGGCGTGGTTGCTTGCGTCATCACTTAAAGGCGGGCGAGAGCGCAAAATTAGTTTAAATTGTTGCGGTGGTGAGAAAGGAAGAAAGCGGAGGGCCGAACGGAACGACCGAAAGGCAATTTCGTGATTTGCACGCGGCTCTCAGTTGCTGGAGGCTCTTCGGTTAGTCGTTCGGTGCTTAGACGCTCGTTCCTAAGCGAATGCAGAGCAGCACAATGGTTGCGAGGATAAAGAGGTGAGATTTATTGTTTCAAATTTGGAGTTTTTGTGAAGGAGAGCGCCGCGTGACTTATCTTCTCTTTGCCGCTGAATTCAGCTCGAAGAGGGACTTCTTTGTGCTTTGATTTATGGACTCTATTTTTTGGCAAGCAAGCAACACAGCAGCAAACTAGTTGAACCAAATTTAGAAACATTCACTACATAACGCTGGTAAACGTCTCAAATTGAATGATTTTGGTGACCGTAAATTTTTATTTTTTTATTAAATATAAATATTATTCAGATTTTTAAAATTCTTTATTAAATTTTGTTTTCTGTGCCTTGAAAACACAAATTCACAAGTCAACACAAATGGACTAACTATATGATTAATGATTGTGGTGATTGCAAAGAAAAAACTATTTTGTCAAATTTTATTAAATTTTATTTTTTTGTGAATTTTTTTATTAAAATTTTAATAATAATTTTTTTCCGGATTTTTAAAATTTTTGGCTCAACTGTGTCCTTTTTTCTCAATTCCGCCCAATTTAGTTTACGATGGGAAGCTTTTTGAACGGCGCGCGGCTGTTTCTGATTTCACAAATTTCAGTTAAATAATACGTAAATAACACGTTAAATAAACATTTAGATGTACCACGGAAAACTAGCCTCACATAGTAAGCTTCGGTAATTTTTTGGTAATAGTTGAATGCTAACTTGCAACTATTTTTGATATTTAATTTTTTAATTTTTTAAACCAGCAACTACTATTTTGTTTCAATTTAATTTTAAAATTTAGAAATATAACAGTTTGGTTTTTAAGTAATTTTTATTTTATTTAAAAAATTATTAAATAGTTAACATTTTTAAAATTAATTATTTGAAATTTTTTAAATTCATATTTAGTAATTTTTTTAAATTTACAAACCAAGTTTTGGTAACTCCAAACGGTTTGACGAAAACCGATTTTGTTTTTTGAATTTTTTCAACTTCCATTCCCATTTTTCCGTGTTTTGAAGGTAATTCTGAAGAGAAGGCGTTCTCAGATAACGCCAAAACAAACTTTTTCTCCACAAAACTGCCAAAAGCCCAACTTTGATGACGTCTGTCTTTTTGTTTTTGCGCGTTTGGGAGTCTTTGCGAACAATGCGTTGCGGCGCCGAATTATTTATTCTGTTCGCGTTGGAATAAAAACCCAAAATCTAAAGTCAAATAATGAATTGAAGCTATCTAAGCCTCAATGTTCTGCTGGTGCGGAGCCAACGCGAGATGTGCCTCCATAAATCCTTTTTCCTCAAATTTCCAACTTTTCGGCCTCCAAATCCAATCGTCTCATCTCGGTGCCAATTTTTTCGCTCTTTCTGCAGCGCAAATCCGTCTGCCGGCGTTTCTTCCAAAAAGTGACCTAATCCAATCAAACATTCTGCCACTGCCCACACATAAAGAGCGTCGGCGCACTTTCCCACCGCTCAAATCCCCTCCGCCGCCGCTGCGGTGGCTCCTCCTGTCATTCTCTGTCGTTCTACGTAGTCTAGTCACTCGGAGGGCGGCGGCAGCGGCGAACGGCGGCGGCGACGGGAAGAGGCGTCATCGCCACCCTCCCTCATCCTCATCGTGTACCGCGCGACAGTTACACAACTGTTACACTCGGATCGACCGATATAATTCGTCTGTTCGTTTCAGGATGATCAAGAAGAAAATCCAGGATTTGACCGTCTGTTTCACCTACAATGTGAACTTCTTACAACACAAATGTGAGTCACTTTGTCCTCCTCGTTCTTCGCTTTTTACAATCCACACAGCTGACGTGTCCTCCGCCGCTCTGTCGGGTCATAAAAGCGCCGATTCTCAAGTAGTTGACAGCAAGCGAACAATTTCATTGCTAAGCGATTTTGGACAAAAAAATGAACCTTTGAGGGTCTAGACGAGGTTTAGCGCCATTTCATGGTTTTGTTTTTGTTGCGTGCAGTGAACAACGCGCTAATTCAATTGGAACAAAGTTGTCCGTCAAAACATTGCTGTCCAGACTAGACAGAGATAGCAAACGAGGACAACTGCCTGACTGGAAGAGTCAACGAGGTCAACGAAGCGTGAGACACTCTGGGAAAAAATAAAGCAAATTTTTTGGTCGAATTAGATTGGATGACTTGGCTTGATCTCCTATCGCTCATAGCTTCTCTCCAAAAACCGAATTTTATGAGGGTATTTTTAGACTAAACGCTTGAAAACTAATTTAATAAATTAATAATAAATGGTTCTGCGAGCGCAATTTATGCGCTATTTTAATGGAATAACTGCCAAAACAAAGCTTTTATTCAATTAAGCGCTTTCTCTCTGTTTTGGAGAAGATTCACGGCTAGGGCACAACTCCTTTAATCATTTTAATTTGGATTTTTCAGTTTATTGTTTGCAAATAACAGCCTCGAAATCGTTATTCTGCGCTTTCGACTCAAAGTTTTTCATTTTCCCAACATTTATATTCAAAGTTCAATTAATTCATGACGTATTTGATCGTCTAAATTTTAAAACGCTCCTCTTTTTGTTTGAAATCAATATTAATTGGCTAATTGTGGTTTATCTAAAGAAGGCATTCATCTGTTCAAAAGTCTCGCCGTCAACTTGTTTCTTTTGTTTTAAATAAATGTCTGCGGACAAGTTTTCTGTTTCACTTGAAATCTCTGTGAAGAACGTTCTTAGAACACCTTTTTAGAACAGTCGCTCTATTGTGTTTCACAGTTTCTCATGTCCAACTAGCAACTTGGAAATTGCGGGTCCATCCCCAATTTTTGGGCGTGTCCAAATACATATGCCTAACTAGCCTTCAAACGAAACCTCAACTTCTTCCTTGTTTGCATAAATAGATTCGCGCCTCGCTCTCGAGTGTTAGTTTGCAATTTCAATTTCGTTTGAGGAAGCGCAGCGCTTATTCCAGATGGTAATTTATGTTGAAGCAGCGCTTTGCAGCGGCTTGAAGCGCAAATAAGTTCAGGTTTTGAAGAGAGAAGATCTGTTTTTAGTGCACAACTGAAACAAAACATGTTTGCTTCGCGCTTGATAAACACTTTGAGAGCGTCTGCAACCGCTGCATCAAGCTCGCAAGTCGCTCTTCGACTTCGCCTCTTTCCACACGCTTGTTGTGGAAACGAGGTGATCAGGAAGCACTAAACGGGAGAAAATAGCCTCGACGAGCGCAAGCGATCAAACTTCGCCTCACAAATCGCTTCCTCGTCACTGATTTATGACCCTCATCGAAGAGGTGTTTTGAGCACTTTGACTCAATCGTGTACTCCCGACGTCAATTCCTGTTCATCTCCTGCCGTCCACGTGCAAACTGAGCGCAATTTTTGGATTTGGAACACTATAAAACTATAATAGCGATCGGAAACTCGTTTTTTCGCCTCCTCTCTGAACTTCCTGCTCCAATTATCCGCTTTGTCCCCTCGTGCGCGCGTGCGAGAGCGCACAGTTCGTTCAGACCAAAATCCATCCACTCCACAGCTCTGCTCTGCTCTGCACAACACTAATCGTCTTCTCCTTTCAGCGCACAGCCAGAAGCAATTCAAAAGAGATTTCCGCATCTGCGACGAGATCGGCCGCGGCGGTTTCGGCATCGTCTATGATGCGATCCGCGTTGAGGACAGCGAGCCGGTTGCCGTCAAGTTCGTCGAGCACAAACATGTTCGCGAGTGGACTATGGTAAGTGGTGATTCGAGGGGCGAGGGCGAGATATCAGAGTGCAGATGATTTGGAGGGATCGGCGCGTCCTGGCGTTGCACTCGAGAATGACTTCCGGATGAGGGATTACAGTCTAGACAAATCCGCACTGTTTTTGCGCCAAGTACAGAGGATGTCTGTTTCAGACGAGCAAACAACTCATTCCAACTGAGATCTGTCATCTCGAGCTCTGCCGCGACATTCCCGGCGTCGTGCGGTTGGTCGACTGGTTCGCGAGGTAACCGAAACACCACTCGCAATCCTCAGAATCGAGCGATTTTCAGTTCCAAAGGGTTTATGATCGTAATGGAGCGTCCCACAAACTGCATGGACCTCTTTGACGTCATCTCCAAATACGGCCGCTTGGACGAAGTGACCGCCAGAAGCATTTTCAAGCAAGTTGTGGATACGGTATTCGCCATGTACAAGGATCATTCACTAATTCACAGAGATATCAAGGTCGGTTACGGTAGCTTCGCCAGCCCGAACAACGCTCGTTTTAGGACGAGAACGTGATTGTCGACATGAACAGCGGGGTGTGCAAGTTGGTCGACTTTGGCGCGGCGGCGTTTCTGCATCAGGCGTGCAAGAAAGAGTTCCAGGGCACGCGATCGTACTGCCCTCCCGAGTGGTTTAAGAAACTCGTCTACCTGCCGCTTGAAGCGACCTGCTGGTCGCTGGGCGTGCTGCTCTACATCATGGTAACCGGATATCTGCCCTTCAGAAACGAGATCCAAATCTGCCTCGGGAGGCTCAAGTTCCCGGCTTACGTGTCGAAAGGTAATCCCCCGCAACCCACGTTCCTACTTCAGATTACGGTAGTTTAGACTGCGAGCATCTGATCAGAAGATGTCTGTGTGTTGCACCCGAGGGACGCGCGTCTCTGCACGAAATCAGACTGCACGCGTTCTTCGCGGAACCCGTGGAGACCTTTGACGGCGACTTCCACGCGGTCCTGAGACGACGCTCTGTGAAACGGGTGCAAAGACGTCGTGGGGGGTCGTTTGACGGCGACGAAGAGAAGACCGGAGGCTACAGGAAGATCTCAAGCGAGCCTGTGAGCGTTGCGCACAATGTCAGCGTCGTTGAGGTAATTGCGTCATTTATGGGTTACGGTAACGCCTGAATTTAGAATCCCAAGGTTCCCGAGCTCTCAGACTATGAAGACGACATCACCCTCGAGCCCGTAGAGCTCCAAACAATCATTCCACCTTTGAATCTCGAGGAACTAGAGATCAGAAGCGATTCGCGCTACGATAACGCGGATACCGTAATCGAGATTCACTCGCGCGAGTCGTCGGTGACCACCACCGACTGCTATCAGACCGTCTCCGAACGCTCAGCCTCGTACCAAACGCCGAAAGGCGGCGAACCGCAAGAAGACGCCGCTTCGAGCCTCTACTACTCGGTCCACGACAGCTTCCCGGACGCCGCGTCCACATCCTCCACCGTGGATGATGAGGACGGCGCTTACTCCTCGTACTCCTCCACAGGGGGCACCCTGAAGCGGCACAACTCTTCCGTTATCGTGGAAGAGGAGCCGACGGAGGGAGACGACGAGGAGGAGGAAGAGGAAGACGACGAGGACGACGATGGCGTCAGCATGACCACACACATCGGCTTCTCGAAGCGAAAGGATACGGTACGAAGGAAGGCCGCGAAGAAATGGTCAACACCGGAGCCGGTCAGTGCAACTCTGGCCGTCTTCGATGTCACCGCGTCGATTGAGACCAGAATGGTTCCATGCTAGCTGGAAGGAAGGATGGATGGATACTGTAAGGTGACTACTATGTATACGGTTCTGTATTGCTCAATCTTTAAAGTATAACTCTTGCTGTGGTGTATATAAATGGAGTTTTAAGTTCAATAAATCTGACATAAGGAGAAGTAGAGGAATTAGCGCATATGCTACTCGACCTGCGCCACACCTCCACACACTGCTTTGTGTGGTCATTCACGTTTTTGTCCTGAAATTTGGCGGGAAACAACGCTCATCAATCCTTTGGAATTGATTGTTTCG
Organism: Steinernema feltiae; assembly: GCA_007213375.1. Classification (NCBI taxonomy): domain Eukaryota; kingdom Metazoa; phylum Nematoda; class Chromadorea; order Rhabditida; family Steinernematidae; genus Steinernema; species Steinernema feltiae. The sequence continues at coordinate 24,441 of MQUG01000616.1, read as the reverse complement.
TTGAGAGATTGAATGTTGTTTTGAAAAGGTCAACACAACGATGCCCGGAATCTCGCGACAGAGGTCGGGATGACAGATCGCGGTCGGAATGAGTTGTTTGCTCAACTGAAACAAACATCCCCTCGCACTTGAGGGCTGTTCGCTGACAGCCGGATGCTGAGAAACAGTCAAAAATAGAACTTGAACTAGCGGCGGCAAAAAAATGGTACAGATTAGAGATCCTACGAACCGGATTACATCAAAATGCGCGCTTCATTGTGGAGTGCATTATCAGGACTCTCTTTTACTTATCCCCCGCAACTAGATGCACTTTGATCCTTCGCTGATCTCTCGTTTCAATGAGTCACACTCCACTCACGGATGATGTTCAGCTCGACGATCTCTTCTGACTAAGCGTTGAAGTGTGAAAATGATTTACAGATCTGCACGCTCTCGGCCGCTAAATGCGGATAATCGAAGCAAAGTTCAAAGAGGAGAAAACGAGTTTCCCGTTGGTAAATTCTATTTTCGAGGTCATCGCTGCCTAGTTATTGCATTCATAAGTTCAGTTTATGGGGAAGTGAAGAAATAAAGTCAGAATTTGTGGAAATTTTCAGCTTTTCATCATTTTCAGTGCGCAACTCACATTGACCTCAAATGCCTCAAGTAATGTCCGTTTTTTAGTTCTTTATATGGCTATCGCTGCGGATAAACGAAAGTTGAAAGAGGTGAAAACGAGTTTTCCGTTGCTGAATCGCACATGTTCTGAAGGTCACTTTTTGACACCTACAGTAACAGCTTAGACGCGAAATTTTCTACGCATGCCTCTGAATAGGAAGCAATGGACTGCACTTCATTGAGAATTTTTGGCCAACTTTGTTCCTGGGTGTTCGTTCTTCGCGGAACGCAGACGTAGAAAGCATAAACTCCGTTCTCTCTTTTATTCGTCCCGTGGATTTATTCAAAACAAATGCGCGCAAAAAGGAATCAAGCGCGCGAGCAAGGAACTGAAAGTCTCACAAAAACGCAAAGAATGTCCACGAGCGAACAAAGAATCCGTTCTTAAAGAATTCAATGTTGCTGCTCGTTGCATTCCCATCACTGCTCAATGCTTGGCCGTAGTTGATCCGGGCCCAACGCGCCAAAAACGCCTCGTTTCGTAGGAGTAGGAATGAGCGATAGTGGAGTGGATTGAGTGAACGCTGCAGTGCCAACAAGACGCTGATGGTGTCTTTGCTGTGCTGAGAATTCCTGAAAGATTGCTTTTCATTAAAAATTGAAAATTGAACAAAACCGACCGGATGATTTCCCCGAGAGCCTCTCGCTTCTCCTCAAAATTCTGGGACGCGTTCTGTGCACGGAGCTCAGCCCTTTCTCTATGACGAAAGACATGACACAGAATGCCGCCAATTGCAAATCGAGTGTAGATGCCCTCTCGCTCGGTCCTCACACTCCAAAATTCGTCTTCTTTCCATGCAGGCGAAATCACTACATGATAGGAGTCACTAAACACTCTGTTCCACGTTTCAGCTCACACACAAGCGGGGGTTAACCTGGCAGCTCCGCGCTTCTCAAATTCGTCGCGCACTTTGACCGCCGATTCGTTGTATCGCGCGGGTGGAATTGGCGCATCGCCGAGCGCTTCTTTTACCGCCTCAATGCTGACTGCAGACCACGCGACATTCTAGGAGAACTTGCAGCGATCTGCCACTACTAAATCGGCATGACAAACCTGCGAAGTGCGGACCCACAACGCAATGTGACTAGCGATTGCCTTGACTTGTGTGGCCACTGCAACCTCCGTTGATCGAATGAGTGTTTCATCGCCGCCTGTCGACACGTTGGCACAGGCCATCGTTAGCAGTTCCTGCAATGAACCGCGCACAATCCCAAGTTCTCATTGATGCTGTGGACTTACCACTTTGAGGAGATCGCTCGTTACTTGTTCTACGGTTTGCATCAAGAAAACGCGTATGTAATTGTCGGCTGTGTTGAGTATTTCAAGCATACATCTGCAACATTTCACTGTAGACAAAAGATAGATTGACTTCGCGGGGAACTCACTTCTCCTGTGGTTCACGGGGAACTTCCACAAATTTGAAATCTAAAAATCGAGCATTAGGCGCCTTAAAAGACACCTCAAACCACCTCGGAGACCTTTGCGCATGTCGTATTCCGTTGCAGCATCGACTAAACGCTTGATTGGGCAAGGCGGTGACAAAATCAACTCACTTTTCTCTATCTTTGCGACCAGCTCATTGGCTTCATTAGCAGTCAGCATCGCGATATGGGCCAAGATATCTAAAAACAAAGAATACGTTGGTTCACCGCCTAAAACTGACGTTGCCTACTTGTTTTAAGTGTCAAGTACTGTAATGGCCAATGACTCGTTGTCAGCACTGCAAATGTGATTTCAGTCTTCATTTAGAAACGAAACTAATGAAGACCTTTTACTCCCGACTCCAATTGGCGAAAAGCCCTTTGGGCTCGCATGTAAACTCGGGCTTGATCAGCGTTCGGTAGCGGGCAATGCTTGTGGAAAGTGTTATCGACGAACTGAAAACAGACGCTTAGGATGCATTTAAAGTATGAAAACTTGCATTCAGAATAGTTTGCGCATGACTGCAACTGGTTATGAACTGATCACTATATCCATTGCGACTCATGTTAGGATTGGTGACCAACTCTAGCCTCGTCATAAAAGTCATAATGCTTGCATCCACCTCCTAAAACAAACAAAAGGACAGATGACAGCTTGAAGAGGTGAACACCAACCCTCACATACTCGTAACTTATATAAATTGCTTCGGCTGTGCTCTGCGGCCGTTGAAGATGCGAAGATTGATCAGTCGGGCCTAAATAATTCATGAATCCAGCACATTATTCAAAATCTTGTCTTTGCTAACCTTTGAATGGCCGACTCACTGCTTCATGAAACTCATTGATCGCTTTATGTTCGGCCTTTGAAGAAGTGAACCTCATTCATTTTAAGTTTGACTTACATCGCTTGCCGTGTTTATCCCAGCTGCGATCAGAGCGCCGATGGAACCAACGAGCCTTGCTATCTCGCCACTATCCTCTGCCAAATCATCCAACATTTCCAGGACGTCTCTTCCGGCCGCATTCAGCTCGAAGTATTTCCGTGTCAACTTCCGGATGTCGGCCGAATCTAAAAAGCATGAAGTTGATGTTGTGGCTGATTAACCCTCAGATTACAACTCACAGTCGGCGGGAACAAGCAAGACCAACAAGGCAATCAACAGTATTTTGAGGATCATGTCACAAGAGAAAGAGCAGCCGGTTATCCTAGGCCGACGCAATGGAAGAACTGCGCTTCTGTTTATCGCGTTGCTCGCGCTTCAAAATTGCTAACGAATAAACAAAAACGGATCAATAGTGCGAATGCAACCAACCACCAGCATCGATGAGTCACGAGAGTTATAATTTTTTTTATTTCAAAAAGCGCATACATCCTTTACTTATTGCACTTTAATCGCTGATTTGCCTCTCTCTTTTCCAAAGAATCACTCGGCTCTCTGAGCTAATCAAAATCTCTAATCTCTAATCACACTCTAAATGACGGTCAGCTCGACGATCTCTTCTGACGTTGCAATCTGAAAATGATTTAAAACGCATGACTAGTATACATACAAGCGATGATCTGCAGGCTCCCGGTCGCTAAATGCGAATAATCGAAGATCGTCATATAGCTACTTATCGCACTCATAAACTTCAAATTTTGGAAAAGTGAAAAGCCACCACGCCAAAACCAGCATTTTCTAAATTTGCAGCTTTTGAGCACATTGAGTGCTCAATTCCACATTGACTCAAATGCCTTATGTAATCTTCAATGGCCATGCGTGAAAATTAAGATCCGGAATTACGGTCAGATGGGCGTCCCAACAAACAATTAAAGCTAAAATGATTTCTACAGAGACGCGGTTAATAGGAAATTATTTAAATAATATGTCTTTGCCCGTGTTTTTAAGATCTAAGCTTAAGATTACGGTAACGACGGAGGTAACGTCACCTGATTTTCTGTCTTTTTTTGCCTCCTTTCTTTGCTCAGCAGCGGTTGATTAGCGTGCCATTTTGTTGTTTATTTATTTTAAATTAAACATCAATTTGCACCTTGCACATTACCGTATCCAATCAATTTAGCCATTCTACACACGTAATCTAGACAACTTGGTTCTGATTTACAGGAGCTTGAAGTGCTTCGCAGCAACGAAAGCTCCTCCGGTGACTGCAGCCAAGAATGTGACGTTGAGCGCACGATTCAGGAGCTAAATTGCTTTCATCAATTCATTTCAATTGCGCGATTTCAAAGTCACCTTGTCTTGCCACTTCCTGATCTCAATGACCTGATGATACGGTGTTCTAGTGAACGTAACCATCGAATAGAGCGGAATCCACGTGTTCGGCATCCATTTGTTGGCAAAGAGGTCAAACTTCTTGCGGAGACGATAGGAGAAGTGATTCACGAGGTCCCGCAGCTCTTGGTAGTTGTACATCGCCAGGTCGTTGATGGAATGAGAGTCGATGCACCGCTGAGTACTGTAGGTCTTGAGGGTTTGAGCTTAAATTGGTTTTCTGAATGATAATGCTGAGGGTGGCAGCTAACTGATGTCGTCTTTGCACTCGTCCAGAAACTCGCTGAGCACGAGGCAATCCTCGAAGCCAGCGTTCATTCCCTGGCCATAGAAGGGCACCATTGCGTGGGCGGCGTCGCCCATGAGAAGAACCTTCTCCGCGAAGGCGTGCGGATCGCACTTGACCGAAATCAGCGTTTGAGGCTTGATGCGATTGAAGGTCTCGAGGAGAGCGTCCCTAGGCCAATTTGAGAATCAGCTACAGTAGTTGTGGACTTACTGGCCGATCTTCTTCAGAGCATCGGGAAGAATTCAGTGAAGAACTGCAGGACGTCCTTGTCGTTGCTCATGCGCTCCTCGAAGAGATGGAAAGGCGCGAAGAGGGTCGTCGTGAAGGTCTTGTCCATGTTGGCCAGAGCGATCAGAGTGAAATCGCCCCTGGGCCACAGATGGAAGACGTTCGGTTCCAGAGCGAATTTGTCCAGTTTGGGAAGGATGTTCAGCTCGATGTAGCCGTGCGCGATGTACTCCTGAGAGAAATCGAACTGCGGCGTCGCCATGAGACTGCGACGGATCGCGGAGTGCGCGCCATCGCAAGCGAGAATCAAATCGCCGTCAACGAAGAGTTCCTCTCCGGTTTGTGTGCTGAAAGAGAATTTTTGTACGCAGATTTACGCGGAAGCTCACTCCTCAACGACAGCAATTTTCAGTTTCATGTCCATGCGACGAACTTTGTGTCGGAAGAAGAATTTTACGTTGTCGTATTCTTCCGCTTGAGTGATCATGACCTGAAGCATGTGAGAATGGAGCAGAATCAGTTAGAATAAAATATTATAACAGTTAAAATGCAAATGTATCGATTTTAAATTTTCAATAAAATTTTAATAATTTTTAATAAAATTTTAATAATTTCAATAAAATTTAATAATTTTTAATAAAATTTTAATAATTTGTAATAAAATTTTAATAATTTTTAATAAAATTTTAATAATTTTAAATACATTGAGCTGAGTCAAAATTGAGCAGAATTGCAATACAATTAGAATGCAAATTTTGATATTTATGTTTAAGAAATATTTAAATGACTTATTTTTTTAACTAAAATAATAAACTCTGATTTTTATGTCAATTCTGAATGTAGAATTTTGCTACCATTGAACTCGCAAAAAGTATGAAAGATTTGAAAGATAAGAAAAAGAAAGATCTATTTATTTGGCTATTTAGTTTGATCATCAGCTGTAGTTCCTAATTTTGACTGATTTTTAGTTGACTTTTCGCTAAAAGCTAAAACTAGTTAGTTTTCAATAAAACAAAATAAAATAATTTGAGCTATTTTTGGGCTTGAGTGTTTGTTGTCAACTTCTGGTCTCATTTGAACTGATGCAAAGCGTTTATTTATTTATTTTTTAGCTTTGCTGTAAGGGTTTTAAATTTAACTTAAATTTTCTAAAATTCATGAGAGTTTTTCTGTGACTCTTGTTTTCTTTGTTTTGTTCCATGACTTTTGGGACAAGGCTGTAATCAATTTTCACAGGTAATAAGTTTTCAAAAACAAAAAAGGTCAGTTTTTTTATTACCAGAACCATGTAGCGCAATTTTTGAACGAAAGAGGCTTTGGCTTTACTATTCTGTTCTTACCTCATTCAAATGGCGGCGGTTGATCGAAACAATATGCTAAAAACAAGAATCTTATTTTTGTTATTTCAAGCAATCTTCGTTCACCTCTCCGGGCTGACCATAAGGCTGACGATTCGTTGTTTTGCCGTCTTGATTGTGAACCAGTCGGGCAAACATTTTCACACCTAAAAGTCCACTTATTTCAGTCATTTTTGTTGCTTGCACCTTGCTCAACGATGTATTCCTTCAGACCAACGGCTTCCAGAGCTGATTTTCCTCGACAGGACAGAGCCAGATTGATTGATCTGCCCGGTACATGTTCCATCTCGCGGATATCCTCGCGGTACTCGTAGACTTCGACATTCCAGCCTCGTCGAGCGAAGAAACACGCGTTCAGAGCGCCAACAAGGCCTGCACCACAGATGACGACTTTTGGCATCTCTGAAAGCAACAAGACTAGAGCAGCGTGAGCAGCGAATACCGGACGATCGAGTTAGAAGAGAAGATTGCGCGTGACGGGAAGCAACGCAACACTTTACAATCGATTTGATGAATTAGATCGATTACGATCAAAGACGTCAACCCCTCACCGATCGACCGTTTCGTTGACAAAGGTCGCCGCATGGCGCAGCACATGTGGGCTGTGGGAATGTGAACGTTTTTGGAAAAACGATCGAATTTCGAGTTGGAAAGGCGAAAGAAGCGTTCAAAACGAGTTTTCATCAAAGGTCCATTGTTCAAAGGTGACGGTAATCCGCAATCTCAAATCTGTACTATCGTCATACTATTATATTTTACCATTTATCTAAATTCACTGCTTTGAGGCCAATTCAGGGTCCTGACAATTCTTTCGACATCAAATATCGCTGCAAAAATGGCACTTCTGCGTTGGCATTTTTGGCATTTTTGCTGTTGACTGAAACCTTTTTCTGGCATTTGTTGCAGTGTAAGACGCGGTTGTTTAGTGCATTTCGTGCGATGCCGAGCATGAACGACTTGTTTTAAATTTTTCTGCCGTGTATACCATGTAAGCCAATGACACACACATCTTGTTCATTGTGATAACAGTTCTGTATGAAGGGAGGAAGAAACGAGTTGGAAAATTTGTATTTTTGTTTATGTTAAAACTTGACCTCTGCAATTTATGTCGTTTTTAATAAAGTTGCGCAGACTCATTTTAAATTAAGCGGTTTAAATTTTTGCAGTTGACAAAAGGATCCATTTCTGGTGCGGCGTTGTTTTCACACAGATTACAAAAGTGGTCATTCAGGTCACATTGGTAATGTCCCGTCGCTCATGACACGGTTGGTGCGGTTGGTTTGCAAACTTTATTTTTTGCATCTGGAAAATTGTCACGTTTAACTCATTTTTTCCAGATAAAGCTTGTTATACAACAGTCTTTAAATCCGTGAAATCCCATTACAAATTACATAAAGATTACGAGCTACGAGCTACGAAATATTTGTTGAAGTTGTGAAAGTCAATTCCAGCTATCAACTTTCCAGCAATGCACATTTTTGTCGCCAGACAGTCGATTCAGACCGGATCATCGTTTGATCGAATCGTTTGAGCTTAATTTTCAACCATTTTTTTTAAACCATAAAATTATTTTTTTTTTTTTTGCACTTTTATTCAACAGGGTATTCAACTCAAGAACACGTAACTGAGTCGCTCTTCCTCTATTTCAACAAAATAAATGTTTTAACTTAGAAGACAATAAATTAATGAAATTTTTGTGGGCTGTTGTCATCCCTAAAACTTTCATTATGCGTCAATCTCGGTCATTTTGTCTACATTATACATTATAAATTAATTAGGACGATTTTTTGCAGGTCAATCAAAAAGTCTCACAATCGACATTTTTAATGACGTTCAAACAATTTGTATTACAGAAATGTAATTTGTTGAACAAATGTAATTAATTTCCAAGGATTTAAATTTCACATTGTTCACCTTTTTTCATTTGAAAACATTCGTGACAATAATCTGGCAAGCTTTGGAATCTCACTGACCAAAATGCAAGAGACTGGCGGCATGGGTTAAACACCATGTAAGCTGCGCGTCCACTCAGCAACGATAAAACTCACGAAACTCACGAACTAACGAACGAACAATTCAATCAACACAGATTTAAATTAATCGGATTAAATTTTTGCAGTTGACAAAAGGATCCATTTCTGGTGCGGCGTTGTTTTCACACAAATTACAAAAGTCATTCAGGTCACATTGGTCATCCCGTCCACGCTCATGACACGGTTGGTGCGGTTGGTTGCATAGTTTAATTGTTGCATCCGTCGAATTGTCACGTTTAACTCATTTTTTGCAGATAATGTTTGTTATACATCAATCTCATGCGTCAATCTCGGTCGTTGTGTTCACATTTTTCGTTGAAAATTAATTAAGACAATTTTTTGCAAGTCGATCAGAAACTCCAATCCACATTTTTAATGACGATCAAACAATTTGTATTACAGAAATCTAATTTGTTAAACAAGCTATTTTTCAAGAGTTTAAACAGTTTATTTCAAATTTTTGGATTTGTCCACCTTTTCACATTTTGAAAACATTCTTGGCATCGGTAGCGGTGTAAGACATGGTTGTTTAGTGCATTTCGTGCTTGTTTTACGACTTGTTTTAAATTATTCTGCCGTGTAACCAAAATTTTTTTTTCTTTTTCTTTTTCAAATTTTCAAAATTTTCAAATTTTCAATTTGGTCATTTTTTTTGAAAACAATTGGTTGACAGGCACTTGAATCACTGACGAAAAAACAGGAGACTGACGGCATGGGTTAGACATCACGGAAGCTGCGCGTCCACTCATCGGGGATAAAACTCGCGAATGTCTTTTTGAAATTTTGATTTTTTTTTTTGATTTTTAACTAATATTTTATGCACGCTATTTAATGAACAACAAATCAATCAGCACAGATTTTTGCCATGAGACATGCTAAGCTTTAACACATGGTTTGCAACTGATAAGTCCATCGCCAATCGACATTTTTAACGACGTTCAAACAATTTGTATTATAGAAATGTGTTTGTAATTTGTTGAACATGAGCTCATTTCCAAGGGTTGTTTTTGCAATTTATTTCAACAGGGTATTCAACAACACGACTGAGTCGCTCTTCTTCTATCTCAACAAAATTAAACGTTTCAACTGAAAACAATAAATTAATGAAATTTTTGTGGTCTGTTGTCATCCCTAAAACTTTTATGCGTCATCATTTTGCTTACATTTTAAGTTGAAAATTAATTAGGACGATTTCACATTTTTAGCTTTGTTCACTTTTTTTTTCATTTTTAAAACATTCGTGACAATTGCTTGGCAATCACTGACTAAAATACAAGAGACTGGCGGCATGAGTTAAACATCACGGAAGCTGCGCGTACACTCAGCAAGGATAACACTCACGAATGTCTTTTTGAAATTTCGAGTTTTAACTTTAATACGCTTTAATACCTATTACAGATTATAAAGATTATAAGCTGAAAGCAGCGTTTTTTTTATGTTGTAAAAATCAATTCCAGTTAACTTTCTAGCAATGCACATTTTTGTCGTCAGATAGTCGAATCAGACCGGATCATCGTTTGATCGGATTGTTTGAACTCAATTTTAAACTTTTAAATTGTTTTTTTTAATTTGGCGAGTATGGTATTCCACAATGAGTCGCTCTTCCTCTAAACACAATAAATGATTTAATTTAAAAGACAACAATTTATTGAAATTTTTGTGTGCTCTACCCCTAAAACATCATGCGTGAATCTCGGTCATTTTGTTTACATTTTAAGTTGAAAATTAATTAGGACGATTTTTTGCAAGTCGATCAAAAACTCTCACAATCGACATTTTAATGACGTTCAAACAAGTTTTATCACAGAAATTTGAATTGTTGAACATGCTAATTTCCAACTGTTTATTTCACATTTTTGCCTTTGTTCACGTTTTTTACATTTTGAAAACATTGCTTGGCAGGCTCTGGAATCACTGACCAAAATACAAGAGACTGGCGGCATGGGTTGAACATCACGGAAGCTGCGCGTCCGCTCAACAAGGATATAAACTCACAAATGTCTTTTTGAAATTTCGAGTTTTAACTAAGATTTTATGCACATTGCAGGCTGAACAAATCAATTGACACAGATTTGTGCCATAAGCTAAAAGAAAATGGAGTTTAGTTGTCTTCGCTCGTTCCTCAATCGCTTCGATAGTTCAATAGTTAGCTGCTTCCACGCGGGACTTAGTCGGTGAATGAACGAGAGACCTCAAACTTGGGTAATTAAACTTTTATGACAGATAGATGACGATACAATAATAGCTCAGTTGTTTTTTATCAATTTTTGGGGAAGGCCATCGCCAGTCTATCAATCTCCAGATATTTGACAAAAATAAAAAGATCTGTATCACAATCTGTGGTAAAGGGTTTGAGGGTAACTGAAGCAACAAATGCTTTCATCCACAACTACAAATGGCCAACACAGCCACTCCCTGGTCCCTGGTACAGTTCTTTTTAAGGTCTAAATTTCAAATTTAATAGATTTTTTATTTTATTTATTTTATTTTATTAAATTTTTAACGTTTTTTAAAACATTTTTTGTAAATTTTTTGCATATTAGGCGTTCGAACCAATCAAATGAGCACCTTGATCGGGGAAACGAATCTGTTTTATTTTATTGTTGAATTTCATTATTTTTAATATGATTTCTTCTGATCAACTGACACGTCGCACTACTTCACAGCGCTTCCTTTTAATTTCCGTCCAACGCGTCCACAATTAGTCAATCGAAAACGACAATTTGTCGGCGCCTAACCGGTCGCTCCCCTCTTTCACACGGAGACAGAATCGATGCCAATTGCCGACTAGTATTCCGTGTATTCCGTTCGTTCAAAAACACACCTTGGCACGTTTATCCTTTGAGCGCTGAGAAGGTGTCTCACACGCTGTTCGGTTCTTTCCGATTTTAACACCAAAACCTGTTTTCTCCCAAGACTGCTGCTGCTGCTCGAACCTCTAATTAATCATTTTAGCCAAACAGCACCCTGTTACCCACATTCTAGGGCTAGGCGATCAATTTCAAAGGGTTTGTCTAGCTGCTGCTGCCAACCGCCCAACTGTATCAACCAACGGCGCACCGCAAACCACAATAGCCTCGTAATTACCGGGTTTGTCTTGTTTGTTGTGCAGCGCAGGTTGGCACCTAGCGCGCGAGGAGCGCTAGCCTCATAATCGATTCTCCACTTGCTGCTGCTGCTGCTGCGGTGCTCCTGGCGCTGCTGACAACAAGCGTTGAGTTCTATAAATTCTATGAATGCTAAAAATGGCGCTCTATTATTCTGAGTGTTCCGCTGTGAGGCACGTCGCCTCCGGTGCTCTCTAGCCTGATAGGGAGGAAGGATTCAGACGCGTTAATTGCGGCGCGTTTCGTTCGCGTGCGCGCGGCGAGTGTTTCAAGGTCACAGCAATTTTGTTGCAAACGTGTAATTTGCATTTTTAATAGCGGTTCTGGCGTTCTTTGGATGGGAAACGCTTTTTTGGATAGTCCAGTTGGACTGCGTTAAGGACAATTTTTGATCGCCGGAGGATATCTACGCACGGAATGCGCAATATTCCGATAAAGGAAAACGAGGTTTTAATTTTTGTTACTCATCACGGCATCCTAAAATTCCAATTTTTGATCCAACAACTTTAATTCACGGTTACTTTACTTGAGATATTTCAATTTTGGTTCAAACCCTCAAAATCATTTTCTAGCTCCATCTTTTTAAACGATAGGTAAAATTCACGAGATTTTTCAGAGATTTATTGTAGATTTATTTGTTTTTTATTTATTTACGAGCGATGTTTTAAATCTTTTAAAGCCGTAACGTTGACACAACGATCTAACCAATGAAAGAGCGAATTACAATTTTTGATCCAACAACGTCAATTCACGGACACTTTTGAGGCTTTAAAGACAATTTTTCAGATCAGACATTCGTCAATATTTGTTTTTGTGACTCATCTTAAATATCAGTTTTTGGGCTTTCTGGGATCTGTGGCTGTCACTGAACTTCAATTATCGAAAGCTTTATAAATTTTTCATTAATTTTTGAGCAAGAATTCGGCTGCCCAAAATCATTTTTCATTTTTCGTTTTTCGGGAATAGGAAAATCTTTTTAATCAAGAGATTGTCAGGAACGCGTTTTAGTTTATTTTTGAAAAATAGCTGTACGATTTAACTCTTTTCTCCTTTCGAGTTGTACAGAACCAATTGGTGAAAATAATCTTTACAGTAACGAGTTTACGAGAACGCTTTTTTTGAATTACGTCCTATTGTATTACGTTGAACACATTTCGCGATTTGTTGAACGCGATTCCGCGATTTGTTAATCATCTGCACTTTAAATTTTTGATATCGGGCACACAAACATGTCTTGAACGAGTTTATCTTGAACGCTTGGATGGAACGTTTTTTCGAACATGAACTCAACGGCGTTCCGCGGTACAGTAAAAATTTACGTTTTTGTTTAATTCATGTCTGCACTTCAAATTTTTGATATCGGGCAAAAGGTGCAAAACACAGCGGTTTATTTTTATCAAGTAATTTTTTTTGCTAATGAGCAAATCTTACTCTTCACACTTTTGAATTCAAATTTCTAGAAGATTGACCTGAATGCGGCATCGTGAAACTAGAATGATTTTGTCGACTGTTTTACAGGAATTTCATAAAACTTTGAGTTTCAATCTCCCGAACTATTATTGAAAAAAATCTTGATGGAGCTGAGCACGGACGTAGCTGTCTGTTTTTTGCACTTTTGGACTAGTTCCTTCCGCCAAACGCGTTTTATTTATGACTTTTCTAGGGTTTCGCACGGATGAATAATTGGACATATATGTAGTTCTTCTGCTCGCCACTTCCTCGTTTGCCGATATCTTGAAGTCAAGTTTTTTGTCTGTATCATCTCAATGCCGGAAACATAACTAAACTGTTAAAACATGGTTACCAACTCAAAGAAAATTAAAATAAGAGAAAGGACACGTTTTTGTGACATGTGATAATTAGATGGCAAGGAAAAGGCCTTTGTGGGAAGCTTAATTTTGGTAAATACGATTACTAGTCTGTACTAGTAGCTTCATTTTTTGAATTTCACCTGGGACAACTTCCAACTCAATCATATTTTTGCAAATCCAGAAAAAACTGACCGCTGACTTCTTTAAACGTGTAAAATCCAACTTTTAAAAGCTCTCTAACAGGCCTTTAATTTGACAAGCTAATTTAATAGAAACGGTTTTCGTTTTTCCTGCGATGACGTTACAGCAAGTCATTGTTAGATGCAAAATTTACGGCTGGCAAAAATTATGAATTTTCACATCTCCAATTTTTTTGATCATTGTTTCCTGATCATCCACATTTCTTTTTTGAAAATGTTTGCCTTCCACTATTTGCTTAAAACTCTTCCCAACGATCCTCAGAAGGTTAATGGCATTACGCACACCCTTTCAGCGCATACGCTCTCCATCCACTCATCCATGCGCCTAATCGTCATAATTTATTCCGCGAGATAATTCATAATTCATCTTGTTTCCGCTTCACGGAACGTGTTGTTGAGGCCCTCGCTCCTCGCAGCAGTCCCGCACCTCTCAATTGACCTTTTCCTCCTCCTCCTTCTGCGCCTCGTTTTTCCGCTCACGATCGCCGACATTCGATCGCTGCTCCTCTCACTTTCGCGCTCGCCCGCAACTCAGGTGCGCGCGCGCGTTTTTTCCCGCACACCTCAATAATTCATACTCCTCGTCACCGGTCACCCGACTGCCGCCAAAGAGACTCTCGTCTCGCAATGTCCTCGAAACGTCGCGCGCGCGCTCCTCTCCTTCGCCGCCAAAGTCGATTTTCGACTCGCGCGCCAACTCCCCAAGGACATAATTGTTATTATGCGCTTGATGTCTTGAGATGCGTGGCGCGCGGTTCTTTATATAAAAATGGGGTATCTAATGGTGTTAGACGTGGTGCCGCGCGATTCTCTGCAGACGAGAAGAGAAGCTTTTTATCGCTGATGTCAGGGGAGTTCTTGATTTGGGATAGAAGGAAAGTGGGGATTGGTGTTCGTCGCGCGCGCGCGGCCGAGAACGCGACAAAAACGAGGAAATCAATGTTCGAAGGGTGGCGGGGATTTGGTTTAGTGAAAGTGAAAAGGCGGTTTTGACGGAAATTGTACAGCTCGTGTTGATTTTTGAGGTTTGCACGCAAAGTCAAGGCTACTACCGCATGCTTGTTGTGATTGTCAATTGATTTTTTGAATTTTATTTCATTTCTACACTAGCTCGATGCAACACAACGCGTATTTTTAACTAGTAAGTAACTAGTATTATAGCTAGTAAGTAAGGTATTTTTGAAATCTCATATTATTCTTCAAAATGGCAAAAGGCTGCAAAGTAAGCACACCAAACTGGTATCGAGTCAAAAGTTAACCTGGTGCGTCGTACAAAGCGCATTATGAGTGTGTATTCGACCATTTTTCGACTTTTAAATGACTTTTAAATTCATTTTCCGCTTTGGTGTTTGTGCTTAATTTGTGCTTCAGCTGTCTTTGCTACGAACAGTGCATGTTTTAAGTCAATCATAGCTTTAAGTGAGATATTTCTGAACTAGCAAAGGTTCACAATAAATCAAATTTTAATTGGTTTAGTGAAAGTGAAAAAACGGAAATTTTACGGTTCGTGTTGACATTTAAAATTTTCCGCCAAGTTAAAGATGACGTCCGGATGCTTTTTTTTGTAATGTGACTCACGCACTTTTTGGAATTTAGAAATTTAGAAACACGACGGATTCCGTTGTGTTTCTAATTAATTTTAGTTGTTATTGTTGTTTATTCATTGTTTAGCTCAATTTCGTAGTCTTGTTTCGATTTTGAGGCTATTTTAATTCTATTTTAACAAATTTTAACGGATTTTGGAAAATTCACAACAAAACGAAATTTTTGTTTCTACCGAGAACTTTAGAATTAAAAGAAATTGTTTCTTGCACGAGAGGAGCTAAAGAAAATCACACATTGGTTTTGTCTGCAATGCAATGTCTGCAATCGTCAATACTGATAGTCTGAGTGAAACAGAGCATTGTTACAATTACTTTTTATCACAATCATTTTGAACTACTCTGTTACGGATTGCTTTAAATTAGCTATTCAGTTCTGACCCGAAAATGGCATTTTTCACGTTACTAAACGCATGCTGATAAGCGCATAATTTGCTATTTGAGTCAAGTTTTCACATGGTAATCTATCTTACAAGATTGACAACGGGAAAGCAATGTTTTTAAATCAAAGTTTTTAAATTAGATCAAACTTCTATTTGAGACCCATTTAACAAGATTTATTTGTGCTTCCGACGTTTGTCTTCTGGAAACTGGTTGTTGCCAGCATAAATTACCAGCGCTTTTCTTGTTAGGCCGCTGTTAGCGAAATGGGCACAGCCAAAAGGTGAAGATCTGGACTAAGACTAACAGAAATGTTGTAAGAAATGTTTTTTTTGCAGTTTGAAAGAAGCGAAACGTGACGATTTTTTAAATACAAACTTTCAAAGAAGAATTTCAAAACTTGATTCTTTTCAACGTTTTTACATAAAAAAAATTTTATGTTACAAGTTAGAGTAATTTTTGCGACATTTAATTTATTTATTGCCTCCGGTTCTGTCTCTGCAAGACAGTTTTTTAGTTTTCCTTTTTACTACGACTTTGTTGATTGCGGTAGATTTGACTCCGCTGTTAGCAACGCTCTCCTCTTCCGTCTCCGAAGCGATTAACGCTGTTTTCTCCTCAAAATAGCCTCCACAATCCTCCTTAAGCGGTCACCGCTGTCATCGAGACACCGCCGCGCCTATTGCCACCGTGTTCTCTAATCTCCTCTGTGCCTTCGCCGTCTTTGGCTTTTTTGGCTTTACACGCGACGGCGCGCCAGGTCGTCCGCTCCAGTAATGCGTAATTTCTCGCACCTTGCTTGCAGCAACGTTCACCGAATGTCACATCTGGCGCCTCCGCGCCGCCCTGCGGTGCTGCGCTAACACCAATTACATCTGTCCCAAAGCCAGGCGGTTTCCGCAGGGCCTCCTGAGGCGCTATCGATTGAGTGGAGCGCGCGAGGGCACATCTATCATTTCGGTCACTTCTGCGTGTCACATATTTTTGAGGAATTTTCCATTTTGCCGAACCCAAAGCAGCGCGCGAGTGTCGTTCGTTTTCAGAGATTGGAAGCGAGTGGTGTGCGCGCGCGCGAGAGGATGCCGACCATCTTTCAGCTGAGTCGCGACGATCTCGCCTCGCTGCTTCATTTCCTGCGACCTGACGCCGACTTGACGACGCTGGCGGAAGCGGCGCCCGGAAAACTGAGGCCGCAAATCACCGAGTGGCTCCTAATTAATGGCCTCTCCACGATGCACCAATTTGTGCGGGACGAAAACAACGCGTGGACGATGCCGGACAAGAGTGATTGCATCTCCTGTGGGAGATACAAGGTTGGCGGCGGCGGCGCAACGACGACAAAGGGTGAGTACGGTAGTTGCGGTGTTCGAACAACAACAATATAGCTGGAAGCGTACCATAAATGGGGATTTTAACGGAAAATTGAATTGCAGCTGTAGAATTTTATAGTGACACAATCTCAAATTTGATTTTCGGATTTCTTGGGATGGGATAACCAATGATGCTCACATCTCCTTATTGACTCCTGAGGCCTTTTTTATATTTCTCAAATTCATTCTAATCAAATATTTAGTCGGTGTATAGCCAGTGGTTGGCTTAAATTTGACCAAAAAATCGAATCTTTCACTTTTTCTTTCAGAGATCAACAACAGCTTTTTTTCTTAAATATTTTTGATTGCCGTTGTACACTTTTTCAGTTCTAACTCACTGTTAGTATCAGGTTTATCAAAAAACATTTTCTTCATCTTTATTTTCTCTAAATGAATTTAATTAAAAGATCGCATTATTTGAATGACAAGTTGGATTACCTGAAATATGACCATAAAATTGGTTTTGGAGACAAAAATGTATTTTTGTCAGGACTATCACATGCTCCGGTGTCACTATTTTTTGTATTCCAAGATTCATTTTTAATCGGATATTCAATGCTTTTGTAGTCAGAAACAATGCTTTTAAAACATGCATGGATTTTTCTTGGAATGGGATTATCTAGTAGATCATCAGGAAAATTTTTTGATGCGTAAAAAACGCTAGTTTATAGGCATTTTTCTGCCTCATTTTAATTAAATTTTTGTTTTAGCTGTCAGAAACAAGTCCGAACAGACGTTTTATTGAACGTTCTTTTCTTCTTTTTTTTCATTTATGGCATTAAAAATAACGACAGTACACTGTAAGTTACTATTTTTGGAGACAATGTGTCATCAAGTCAACGTGAAATTGTTTTAATTACAGACAGCGAATATCTAAAACGGCTTTAATTTTGCAGAGAATTCCGCGTCGATCGTCGAAGAGCCGGAGCCCCTGTACATAACCGAACAGAAACTAACATATCACCTGCCCTCCATGGACATACCGTATGCGCTCACGCACAACGACAACATGATCATCCGAACAACGAGTCAGGAGGACAAAGTTGTCGTCACCTAGTGAGCCGAGTGACTCGGCTTCCCACTGTAGCAAATTCACTTTTAGTCCAAACAACAACAACAACTCAGCTCGGAGCGACTTCTACTCGACCAAATCGGAATGCTGCACAGATTGCGGCCAATGCCTCTGCTCTCCGACCGATTGTCCAATGAAGAAGAAGACGACTTCGTGGATCGAATTGTTCAGTTATCTGTCGTGCAGACGCGTAGTGACGCATTAAAGCGAGCTTCAATGATCTTTGATTTGCTTCAAAACGCATAAATGTATTATGGTATTCGTGTATTATGGTAAAGTATAATAAATTTTGATCTGTCGGATTTGTGAACTTATTAAGTTAACTGCGAACAACCTAATTGAGAATTTTGTTAACTAAAGCCACTGAACTTGTCTCTTACTTTATCGCCACATCTATCTTCCAAACAAAGTGTACTTTATTTTTTGTATTTAAAATCAGACAGTTACAGCAATAAATCAACGAAAATTAAGTGATTTGTAGCTTTCGCAACATTCGGGCGGCGCGTTTTTCAAAAGCACGAGATGGACGGAGCAAGCGAAAGATGATGAGAGAGGAGGAGAGTGCAAAACCACTCGAGTCATTTGCCCTTTGTGTCAGTTGAGCAAGCGGCGGCTGTCTTGCAGTGTAACGCGATAAGCGATAAACACTTTACTTTTGTTTATTTGCTAAATCAGCGCACTAAACGAGCTATTTTATTCAAAGGACGACTCCAAGGTCCGCTTTTAGATGGTCCACTATCTTTCGAGTATACGGCATGGAGCAAGCAATCTAGTGGCCTTATCAAGGTTATAAGCCACCATTTTTTAAATTACATTTTGTAAAACAAAACGCGATGGACACTTGAGTTTCGTTTGTTTCCTAACGCATAATTCACATTGAGTCCATGCTCGTTTTTCAGATGAGGGTCTTTGCGCTCCTCGTCTGTGTCGGTGCCGCAGCAATAACTTTGGCAACTACCAACCGTCTCAGCGAGGAATTTCAAGACGAATCGCGTCACAATCAACGGAGAGCGATTGAAGAGTTCACTGAGCGAATGGAACTTCACAATGGAACTTGTAAGATTCAAAACAAATCTCTTGATAAACCTCTTTTAGTATCGGACTTGGTTTTAGAATACACTCAGGAATTCATCGAACTCGAGTCAACACTGAATGACACCAACGAGGTCTACATCAACCTGGACAGAATTCGCAGTCGTTCTCTGCGATTTCTCACGAGGGGCCGCCCGATAGGCGATTTGATTGCAGCTGTAACCTCTGCTAATTATGAGGTAATCAGTGATCTAGACCGGCAAACGTAGTAATCTGCTTATACATAGCCAAGTACGGAAGAGTTAGATGCTATAAACGTTCTACGCAGCAGAATGAACGTAATGGAAGACGGTAAGATTGCTACCGTAGCACTAGATTACAACCGTGAAATCATTTGAGAAAGTAGAGCTGTCCGTCACCAGAATGGAAAGTCTCTTGGGAACTCTATGGAGTTATTTATGTTCTTGGCTAGCGAGTACGATCCGGTATGTTTGGGGTATTTTCAATCCCTGTTTGAACTGAATAATTTAAGATTGTAACAATCCCAATCCTGGATTATGAGGTAACGTTCACAAGTATCACAGATCCAATTGCTAGTATCCGTCGTAAAGCACGAGACATACTCCATGGCCAGTGCTCTCAACCCGCTACAGCACCCAATCACATTCTCAATGTAGGTGACAGTTGTAATTGCCATAACGCGCAAATGGCGAGTTTTGACTTAATAGATTTTGACTAAAGATAAAGTTTTAAACTGAGTTCGACACCAGTTCGAGCGTTCGTGTTAACCTGTGAATTTTAAAGTTAATGCCAATTATCGGTCTGATTTTTTAGGTCCGTTTTTAAAACTAAGAACGATGTGTAAATCACTGCCCAGGCTTAACTACAGAACCCTTCTGTTTGCTTGAATTTGTGTTAAAGGCTTTAAATGGGCTATAGATAGATTGCATTTCAGCGAATCAAGACCCATTTTGCTACTAATTGTGTGGATTTCGACAAACCGGCCAGCATTCTCGACGACGTTCAAAAGCTGCAGAAATCAATCAAACGCATTGAGGAAACCATCAAAATGAAACCCCTTCACCTTTTGATGTGGGCTGACGTGAAATTTGGTAAGTGGATCCTAGCTATGCTAAAACTGGCTCGCCTATTAACTTTAAAAAATTAGATCACGCCAGAATAAAAACTAATGGTAGATATGCAAAAATTCGTTGTTTACTTAATATCTTTGCGGTTGACCAGTTTGACGATAAAGTAGTAAGTTTAAAGCGTGTTAAGATCAATCGTGACTTTCTGTGTCTGCGCAAAACAGATGATGCAACTGATGTTTTACCGGATTTTACATAAATTTTACCGGAACATTTAATTTTTTTAAGTTTATTAAATTTTAAATTTATTAAAATAATTTTAATTTTTTTAAAGAGTTGAAGTCAATTGCCCTAATTTATTTTTAGACGCGCAAATTGGTCTTCCGAACATGAATCAAACAACAAGAGACAAAATGTTGGAAATTCTGAGCACAGGTGTGAGTTTACCTATTCACATATGTATGTGATATCACCGTTTTAAGCTACTCAACCGGAGTTTCTCAAGGAGCTCAACGGTATATTAACTCATCGAAATGATAGGTATATTCCTGTTGACTCTTCATTCTTCTTCTCCTTTCCAGTTGTTACATCTATTTCGGAGAGGTGCAAGTCGATTATAAACGTGAGCCAATGCGCGCCCAGTATAATAAAGTGATGTTAGATGTCATGAAACTGGTTAGTTGGTTAAATAACGGCGTTCAAGTTGTTGTTCAACTTCATTCGTTTAGATGATGCTGGTTTCGGAGTGCGCCAACATCACGTCAAATGGTAGCACTCGCGCAGAGGCTCATGAGCTGCAAACGGCACACAATCTCATTTCCAACATCACTTATCGAGCGAGAGAACGTCTAGATGTAATCGAGGTATAACCACAGTTATTTGTAAACGCCAAATTTTCAACAACGGCTTGGGAGATCGCCAGAAACGTTTAGCTTAAAATTTTATTAAAAATTTATCTTTTAAAAAGTTTTCAAAGTTAAAAATAAATTTTAAAAATTTAAAAATTAAAAAAAAATATATATAACGATACTGGACGACACCACAAAAATTTAAGATTTACAAATAAATAGAGTATACTTAAAATTAAATATTTAGCTTAAAACCCCTCCATCGCTACTTGTCGTCTTGCCGCAGGCCTCAAACGTCTAGAGTTCTCCAGTAAATCGCTCTTTTGTGACGCAGTTCTAAGCTTTATCCTGGTTCAGCTCGCCTGTAGATAGGCTACGCACATGAGCATTTTGTCTGGGAAGGGTTTCTTGTAGACGGCCGCTTGATGACACGTTAAAGCTTTTTTGTTTTATCTTTTTGAAAATGATCTTTTAGCGCTTCTCGATTTGGCCCCTCGTACAGACGCACTATGCCAAGTCAGCCATTGCTACAAAGGATATCACTCATGATGAGCAAGTTTACAACCAGACCGCCGCAGCCGTAGGAAAGGAATTTGAAGATCGCGGTTTGGTTTAGTAATAGTTCAATCGTTCTAACTACCGATTACAACAATTCGTTCAGTTTCGACTACTACACATTGGTCGCTTTGCGCGATCCGGAGAATCAACAATGGTGCGGCGTTGGAAACAACTTTACAGAATCAACGGCGTTTGAAGCTAGCGGCGTTGATGTTCACGTGTTCAGAATGAGCGTCAGAGACTTATCGACGACCGATAAGAATGCGAGTGTGAATTGGTTCAACGACAACAAGAAGAAAATCTACGATGACCTAAAGTGCGTTGCTTTTCAAACAGATTCTCTTACCGTATCTTTGCAGCAATTGGGCGGATGATTCCGCATGCGTTCTGCTCGATAAGCTATCTCAAAAATACAACTTTTTCAAGCACTTTCGCAAGGCCTTCCTATTCCGCAAAGTGCAAAGAACGCATTTCAACATCGAAATCCTGGTGGGACGACACTACAACCACCCTACCGAGGCAATTATCTTCGAGATTGACTACTACTGGAATAGTCCTGCTGCACCCTGGACGTCGACCTATCACTATCGTCTCTTCTTTTTGCATTGAATAGATGTTGGTTTTCTGAACGGTTCTCTTAGGCCTTTCGGACTATATTTTTGGAAAACAACACGTTTCGAAGCCGAAAACTTTAGATTTGCACTTTTGTTGGTTTGTTGGTAAATCTATTAAATCACTTGTATTTTCTCATCATTGAGCGACCTACAGAGTTAGTAAATCGAAAATGAACTGAGAAATACGGTCAGCACAAAACAAGCGGAATCAGAGAAAGAAAAAAGAAGAACAAGAATTAATGTTGACACAAAGGAGTGTTGTCTTCTGGTTTATTGGCAATGAAGGAACAAGAAGTTGTAGTCACCTTTCGCACAGCTCCCCGCGTGTCGTCAATACAGAAAAGACCAAATTCCTGCAATCAGAAAACAACAAACTCACCTCAGAAATGGGTTCTCTTCTTGAAAAATGGGTTCTCTGGAAGAATCTGAGCCCCGGGAGAATCCACAAAATCTAAGTCCAGAAAAAATCGTCCCTTATTCGCTCGGTAGGCGAACGAGTTGTCGATGGTTTCGTTGTGCTGCATGGTGAACACTGTTTCGCAAAGCTGTGTCGATCTTTAAATTATCATTTTCTCATGCTTGCGATGCTAATAACAGAAGTACGACGCAAACTGATGCGCAATTCGTCTTCAGCCATTTCCACTTTTCTCAAAGCACACATTGCCCCTCAAATAAGGAAGCATATTCCATTTCCGCCATCTCTGCATCTTGCAGCAAACCGCCATTTTACTTTTATTGGCTGCGAGAATCGCCAAACCGAGTACCTTAAAGCATCAATTATGAATCCTGGAGGCGTTACATCACAAACTGGGCGCTGCTTGTTGCTCAGGCTCAGTTGACTGCTTTGTGTATCACCGCCAAATCCGATTGTTTTCAACGCCAAAAACCGTTTCAGCCCATTATCGCATTATGGCTTCAGTCATTCCCGAATCGAATTAGCCGCTGAGGAGTGTTTTGCGCTGTTTTCACTCCACTTGGTTTCGTCATTTCACGCCCAATAGACGATGTATCTCGCCTCTGCATTCTTTCTGTACCTGAGCACTGTGTGCGCTAGTGTAATCACGCTAACACTCAATTCTTCCCTGATAATCAGGAAGCTTGTGGATAGACGGTTCATGAGCAACGCGCAGATGGAGATACAGTACTACTGTATCATCTTCTACTCGATTTTCGCCGTCAGCATATTTCTGCATTCCGGATATCAGGTTTACGGTATTAGAGGTGAGTAGTCCAGGCTTTCAGGCTCAAAATACACTGTAGTTTCAGATGCCAACCGTAACCACGACGTCATCTTCTGGACTGGCGCGTTGGTCTACTCTCTCGAGCACGTGATCGGCCTTGGTAACACGTTCATAGCTCTAGATCGTCTGCTCGCCATGCGGAGTCCTATGAAATACGGTCACAGTTATGGAAAATCCTGCTCCGACTCTATCTGACCGTCGTTCCGTTCGCAGTGGTCATCACTTTCATTCTCTACGGTCTTCACAAAGATTATCAAATTCCCGGCATCATGTTCGGCAATCACGTCAATCTCGAGGTGCTCATCGCCATCAATCTGTTCAACTCTGCTGCGTGCATTGGAAACATCGTTCTTACGGTAGTCTTCCTTTTCACATTCGTCGGCTTCCTAAAGCGGCAGAGCCAAGCGGCCAACAACTTCTACTTCCAGAGCATCAAAAAGGTTCGTTCTCCGCAAGATGCTCAGGTTGAGAGTGCGGTATTACAGGCAAACCAGATCGTCATCTACCAAATGTTGCTCGAAGCTGTTCTGATCATAATTCCCATGATTGGGACGTCGGTTCTACAGTACGGCCTCAAAATCAACCTCCCCAATGTTGTGGGTTCCTATCCGCTGTTTCTGCTAGTCCTCTACACTTCCGCTTGTTCGATACTCTACACTGTGAAGCTGAACCGAGCTTACAGTAATCAAGTCATGACAACAGCGGTTAAAAGCACGTTGGGTTCTCAAGTTGCAAGTAGAATGGTTGAATGCGTCCTTGTTGGGGCTCGTAGATTGTGAAATAAAGTTTTGTTTTGTCCGCAGATTGCAATCGATAGCTTTGGGAAGCCGCCCATGAGCACTCTGAACTCTTAATCATCGATTCAGTCTGGAACTGTTTTCTGAAATCGTTTTATCAGACTGTTTTATGAGATGGAAAATCTGAAACCTGTTAACCAACATTTCTACTTTTGATTAGCAACCGTTTTTTGGACTGCTTCTTTTCGGTCCATAATTGCAACTAAATTTTCACCTTTTTAGTTGGAGTTGAGCTCGAGGCCGCAACAATTTTTAGGCCGCAACGCCGTTTCTGCTCGACCAGAGCGCGGGACATTATAAACCTGAAAAACAATCAAATACAACTACTAGATTTTGTGGTTACGACACAGTTTGGCTCTACTTTTCGCTCTATTAGAGTGTTGTCTCAAGACCAAAGTTAAGCGCTGGATTGCGGTGGGAAGTCAAATAGAAGGCGCAATTTCTAAACCCCTACAACGCAC
>MQUG01000615.1:0-11296 GCA_007213375.1 Steinernema feltiae | reverse complement strand
CGAGTCCGCCTTCTTCGGCCTCGAGCAGTTCGATGACGAACATGCATCGGAGCACCATGTTTAGTAGTAGTAGTAGTTGTAGTGGTTGATTTCAGACAGCGGACCAATGTCAGACAATCATCGATTTTCACAGACAGAGTAGAACTCAGACAGCAGTGACTACAGTGTTAATTAGTGCGCCACAGACACCAAATTGTCGAGACAATAGACACAATGCCGTGGCTGCTGGCGCTGCTGAAGATGATCTTCTCTCCTCTCAAGATCGCTCGCTCTCGCTCGTTCGATCGCCGGTTTGCCCCTCTCGCTCGCTCGCGGCGGAAGGTGTGCGGCGGCAACGGCGACGACGGTGCTACGTCGTGCGCAGGAGATTTCTGGCGTCAGCTGCGGCGGGAAAAAATCGTCGTCAGCAGCGGCAGCGCGACGGTCGGCTAACAGGAGAGCGAGCGAGCGGCGGTGATACTTTACAGCGTTGCTTCTTTTGCTGCCGCTGCTGCTCCCGGCTAGTTATCGGCTGCTGCTGGTGGACGCCGAGGGGACGATTTGCACCCCCGCACACATCTCCCCCGGAGGACCGCCGTTAAGAGCCAACTTTCTTCTTCTGCTGCTGCTTCTGTTGAGCGCTTGAGGAGGTGAGGGAGAGGACAAACATTGATTGTGGCGGATCGCTGCGGGATTTGTGGATTGTTGGAGTTGGCAGCAGCCGCAGCGAGAGAGCGAAGAAGAGGACAAGTACATGATGAACATGATGCTCTCTTGAAGTGAATTTTGTTTGATTTGGCTCGGATTAAGCGCAGCGAGATGTTGCATTGCGGGGAGCGCAATCGGTCGTAAAAATGGGGAAACGGCGAGCGGGAGGTGATTTTAATCGATCAGATGCGTGAAAAACTCAATTGAGAGGTCATAAAGCTGGGGCGGAAGCTACAAAAACGCGAATTCAGTGACCTCAATTGACCTTTAAAGTACAAAATCGTGGATTTTGTGATTTGTTTAAAGAGCCCCTGAAGCTGTGGGGAATGTTTTTGTGAACGACGCGTTCCGACTCGCGTCGGAGTGTAACGAACGGAATTTCCTGCTTCTTTGCAGGAAAATTTAGTTTAAAAAAGGAGAAAAAAACGGCGCTCAATCGATTGTCCAGTTTTTGAGGATGAGGAAACTTAAGTGGACGAATATGAATCAGCGCCAAGCGTCATTTGTCATCTTAGACTTAAGAGAATTCACGATTAAACTAGGTTATGACTTGTTGGTCTGTTCGCGGAGCCGATCGAAACGATTGCACAGAGCACAAAACATGATGGACCGTTGACCTCGTCGAACAGGTGTTCATTTTGCGCAGTTCCTGAACCAAACAAACTGCTTCATTCACTTAAATCAAAAGAACAAAAAAAAGAAAAATCATTTTTTGACATTTTGATTTTTCATGTCTCTGAGGACAGAACTGTACAATCGAGTTGGAGCTGTTGTACAAGTTGGAGCTAAATCAATTTTCTTTGCAATCGAGACAATTTTTCCAAAACTGCACCAATGAGAATTGGTTGGTTTTAGGATTAAACTTGAAAACAACCCTTGAAAACTGATAGATCGCTGACCGGCGTCGCATTTAAGTCTAATTTCCGCTGTTTTTTGCTTTTCTTCTGATAAACGTACAGAAACAAACAAACAGTCTTAGCTTTCTCATCGTACTGTAGTAAAAAACAGCAACATGGCGTATTTTTACGAATTTTAGACAAGATTTCGGTAGAATCGAGGAAATTTGTTTACAATATAACGACAAATGTGATTTTAGTTCTAGGGCAAAGCTTGAAAACAACCCTTAAAAACGTGCGCTGCTGAAGTTACAATTCTCTTTGTGTGAATTTGGATCAAATTCAAAAAGTTGGATCTTGCAGTTACTTAAAGTCATTCAAACAAAACTTCCTGGTCTGTTAACAACTGTGACGATCTGTGATCGTCTGTCACCAGCGAGTTGACTCACCGCCCCAAGCAACCTCTGTTCTACGTATATGGGACTTCTCCTATCGTTTGTTGTGATTTCGACTAATGAATAACCAGAAATATGACATGGCAAGAGAAGCATCAAATATCGGTAAAATTACCGTATTTTTGGACATGGTGGCCATTTCTCAATACTCCCACAGCTCCAGTCCACACCCCTAGTCTATCAAACATTCAACATTTAATACGTAAAAGTTAGTAGAAACAGGACATGTTAGTACATTTACCAATTCCACGCTCCTCTCCACCACACACATACCGATATCCTCCTGCATCTCGACCATATCCTTCATCCAACCCTTGAAGACATACTCCGCCGAAGTCAGATCCTTCGCTCGCATTCGGAACATTGGCAGACCGGGCTCGTTCGGTCTCAACACGATCGTGTCTTCGGTGATTGTGTATTCGCGGACTGTGTACTTGTCGAGCTTAAAAGAGGCCGGTGAAGAGGGCGCGAACACGTGAGTGAGTCACTCACCCTCAACGTGGCAAAGTGTTTGAACTCGTCGGTGTTTGGAACCTTGTCGGTGATCATCACTTTGTTCTTGAAGAGGAACACGTAGCGATCTTCCGAGTCGCCTTCGCCCTCCCAGACTTGGAAGAAATCCTGAAAATGTTGGATTACTTGAGGTTACGGTAGGTTCTAGGCATACATGACGATAGAGATGTCCAAGTCGGTTCTTATCGCCTGGATAATGCTTGATATTGTTGATGATATCCATGTCGCCCGTTCGCTTCGGGACCGATTTGATCAGCTCAAGCGCTTTGGACATCGATCCGGTGTTGCAGGAAGCGCGAGAGGAGTACTTGATAAACTCCTAAGTCCAAAATTTGGCTTAGCGCACTGCATACGCGCTGCGCTCACCTTGAAGAACGTCTCGTACTGTTGCATACGGTCCTGCGCCTCTTGCAGATAGTCGCCGTAGCCCTTCGCTCCGGCCTCTATCCGATCGCTGAGATTTTGCAAATAGGCCTTCATCGACGGCTCCTCGATTATCCTCTGAACTTCGGGCAGATTGCGCGCCAAGCGGACGTGGTGATCAAAGTCCTTCTGGAGACGAACGAACGTCTGACCGACTTTGCCCGGGTCGTCCGAGTAGTACTGTAGGCCTTTGAGCATCACATTCGCGTGAAAGTTGTAGAGCTCGCGGAGGTTCATCGCCAGCTGCGCCTTCTGCGCTTTGACCTCTTCGGGCGCGTCGGGAGCCTCGAAAGCGGCGACGTAGTTGTCGATCGCGCTGCGGAGGTGCGTCACGAATTGTTCCTCGGAGTGGAGGAGGTCGTGGTAGACTTGGCTGGAAGAAGGTGGGTTACGGTAGGTAAGAAGTGAGCCAGGATTAAAGCCACTATGCGCGCTGGCATTTGAGCATCTCAGCGCACTCCCAGCGCTCATTTATCGCCTCAGAGAGCTCAAGCTCTGGTCTAGAAGCCCAGCGCAAGCTATGCGCTCGAATTCCAACTCACTCTCGTTTCATAATCGCCTCCTGTTCTTCGGTCATTTTCGAGTCTCCGGAAGCGAGCTCCCGGGTCCTCCTCCGCTGCTTGTAGAACTCGGTCGGCGTCTCAAAATAGGACCCCGGGACCCAGCCGGTCTGCGGAGGTCGCGCCTTCGTCTTCACGAGCCACGAAGTGGGATTCTTGTTGTCGAGCACCTCGACAATCTGCCCCTGCTCCAGCGGGATTGACTCGGCATCGGTGGTCTCGGGCACGTAGTCCTGGATCGCAATGTAGACGGGCAGACTGCGAGTGTCCGAGCTGCTGACCACTTCGGTAGACGAACTCCGGCCTTGCGAGCTCGTGCGCGAAGTGTTTGACTCCGAGCGGTAGGCGGACCGAGCGGAGTGATTCGCATAGTTGACGTCTTCAGTCGCTGTGTATCGCCTAAAAGAGGATGCGGTCAGCATTTGGGATCAACGGGGCAAAATATCGTAAGAATAAACGCGCATTTCAGAAGTAAAAGTGGGCGAAATTGTGAAATTTCAACAAGGAATAGGAGACGATAGCGCGGCAAGTTGAAATTCGCACTCGAGACGAGCACGTTTGTCAGGAAACCGTACTCGTGAGGTGAAGGAGTGGAGATCTTTCCATTTAAAGTAAAATTTCACAAAAACGGAGCTTTTCGTTTATCAAAACTATTCAATTCTGACCAAATTTCCGGAAAATTTGAATTTTTCATCGTTTTCCACGTTTTTTATAACTTGTAATATCAAGAAAACGGGTTGCAATGCCGAGTTGAAGCTAATTAATGGCTGAAAACACCAAAGTTGATGTTATTTCAATGAATATTTTGATTCGTTTGATTTATTCATTCCCCTTTGGCCTCTTTACAAATTGCTCTTACTCTAATACACTTTAATTTATCCATATTTGTGTGTAAGTCAGCTATGAACATGCCTAGTGTATGACTCAAACGGATGCAGTCTTGAATGCTCAAAGACAATTCGAGTTTGGCAAATCAGAAACTCACATCTCACAAAAATGTGCAGTTTAAGACAATTTTGCCTCCTGGTTTGTTCATACAGTATCCACATACACAAATGGGAGACAATTCAATTAATCCAATTTGGAATAATCTTCCTGAGATCATCGTCCTTGCGAAGAGCTCCAAAATCTTCCAAAGCTAATTGAAAGGCTCTTTATGAACTCTTAACGATCAACTCTTCCCCTCTCCCGTCCATTTCCTTCCACTTTTGCCTGGCGGGCTTTTGTTGTGTCTTTGTATAATTTCTGGTGAATCTTTAATTCACCTACCCTACAGACCTTCTATGACCGACTTTTATGTCCCCATAATCTGTAATTTGCAATAATATCTGTGTGTGTTAAAATGAATAAAATAAAAAATAGTTCAAGTGGAAATTTTTATGAATTACAAATTAATTCTAAGATCCCAGTCATGAGAACAAACCCTCGGTCGACGTCTCAGAACCTAGTAAGTCTTGACAACGTGTCAGCCATTTTTTCGCTAGAGCTCTGATAATTGTGTCAATAGGAAGTCTGCACTTTTCACAAACGCACGTAAAGCGCTTTTTCCGTTTCAAACATTCTCCCCAAACAAACAACACGAAAACACTCGTTTACGTGTTGTTTACTGAGTTACGTGCGGCGGAAAACAACTGCGGTTTCGCGTGTAAAACGACTCCGCAATGTCATTTCATTAAGACGAAGTTGTTTTATTGCGAAATCGCTTTCTCGTAAGTGTTTTGATGTTTTACCAATAATCCCAATTTACCAAGCATATTAGAACATGGAATGTTTGGTCAACAATTCATGGTCATTGTTTCATTTTGGCAATTTAAGAGCAGGTCGGCAAACTTGGTTCTTTCTGTTTTTCTAAGCCACAAATTAGAGATGTTAATTTCGGGTTCGGTTTTTACCGGCTCCGGTCCCGGATACCCGAAACTTTCTTTTCCGGTTCCCTTTTATTTGTGACAGCTCATCACAAAGTACATTCGTTCGCAAATGACCAAAGTCAACGCGTTTTCTCCTTTGTTGACTGATTAAAACTTCCGGGTCCGATTCGGTTAAGGTTCTCGGTCCGGTTCCGAGTACCCGAAGATTTTCAGAACATCTCTGCCACAAATCGATTTTTTGTTGGCTGTTTTGGGCCTAATCGTTGTAGCCACAAGAACGCCACATGAAACAACTCAGAAAATGGTCCAGAAAAAACACCTCAAATGCACTTTTAATTATTGCTTAGACTAATCGGTGATTGATCGTTCAGAACTTGACAATTAGGACAGATAATAGCCACAAAAACCCCGATACGTCTAGCGCCTGACGTCTAGTGATTTTGATTTTGCTTCCTCCTTTGAGGTTTACCCGTTAATCGCGTTGACCTTGACTTTGCTTCATGCATACATTATAGAACATTTCCGCACTTGCAGCAACGCACCAGGACACGTCACAATTGCGCTTGGAATACGCAAAATATAGATTTTGGACTGTGTAATGTCTAGACTAATATTAATGTAAAAGTTCTACTCAGCTATGTAATCATCATTGGTTGCACTGTGTCTCCGTGGTTCATAAGCGTAATCGCTTCAAAATCGTTCATAAAAATGAAAATTTTAGTTGAAAAATCATATTTCCAATAAATCACTATTTTGGGTCCCTTTTTTGGTCATTTGAGCATCTTCCTCCGTGCATCTTAAACGCCCTCGTATCAGCTTCAAGCCCACAAATTGAATTTCATCCAATTCTCACTTACATCTATGTCAAGTGGAGCTCTGCAATCCGCTCAAAGTTGCGATCACGACCGCCGTTGTTTACATCTCCCTCGCTACTAATCGCCGCCACCTCTATTCTCCGTGCACCCGCCAACTTCTCCCGCACCCGTCGACTGTCGCTCGATCGCGGCGGCCGACTGGCGGTCGCGATCACTTCAACCGATCCGCCCCGCAAACGAGCGAGCGAGAGGCTCGGAGAAGAGCGCGCAGGCAGCGGGCGTCGCGTCATCGCACCGCGACACACAAAGCGACAGCGGTAGTCGGCGGCCGGCAGGAGAATCTCCCTCCAATTTCCCACACTCTTCTCCTTCCTTCCTTCCTCTCCTTCAATTTCGTCGTTCCGCGTTCAATTTTCGCCCATTTTGCCTCCGCGCAAAACACAAAACAATCTGCTCCGCGTGCTTTAGCGCGGGAAAACAATGCGAAAGGTGAGTCACAGCCCTCCTCTCCATTCTCTCTCTCTCTTTTGGGATTCGTTTTCGTCGCTTCTGCCGTAGGGAGGACGCGCGGCATCGATTTGTTTTGCTTTTGGCGCTGGTGGAGCGGTAAGAGGAGCGCGCTACTGTTGGTTTACCGTTTTTGGCGCTTTGTTGAAGCTCTAAGACGAAAACAGGAATTCGCGTTTGGGTGATGCAATCGGAAGGGATAAAAGGATTTGCGATCGCTAAGATGGTGTTGTTGGAATTTGGGATAATGATGAAATTGGTCCTTTAAGACTTGTTTGCAATATTTCAAGTCAAAATTTGAATGTTTCAGTGATTTTTGAGGCTGAATTGGCGTGCATGCTGAGCGCAGTGGTTAGACGTCACCTGACGCGTCACGTGGCGACAGAAGTGCGCCAGAAAATCAATTTCTGCAATTTTTTCAAATTTTAAAGTGAAGCATTTTGCTTCAAATTCAGTATTTTGAGATTAGATTAATTAACCGATGTTACCATGCCTGTCTGCTATATTGCAAGGATTTTTGTCATTAAAATCTAACTTTTAACTATTTTAATTAAAAATTTAATTTTTCAAATTTTGTGATTTAAAAAATTTTAAAAATTTCATATTGGTGCACGTAATCTTTACTGTTCAAACTTTATCACCTAACCCAGTGATACCATGAGTAAAAGGCACCTTAAAGGCTCCTGATTGAGTCCCTATATCGCCCTGATTTGGCTTTTCGGCTAAATCAACGCCTGAGAGTCAGAGATACGCTAAAATGCTCAAATCAAAAATCATAAAAAATCAATTTCTATCGAAATTCCAATCAAAAATACCCATCTCAAAGCCACAATTCGCGTCTTCATCACTATCAACTCCAGCCTTCAAACCACCTTTGCCCTTGATTTCCGTTTTTTCCATAAAAAGCAAAAGCGATAAGCTTCTCCGCTCCATCACACGCCTCTCTCTGCCTCTCCCGCAATTGTTTACCGCAGCCCCACCACACTCCTATTTACCATCTCACGTCCGCCATTAACAATTCAAATATGTACGCATTTCAGATCGAAACGGATGGCCGCGTTCGACTTAATCGATAACGAGGAGCGCAGTCGGATGCGTTTCTCCCCGCGGACCGTCGACATCAGCGTCGGCCGCAGTGCAGGTGCGTCTTGTGTTCCAGTTGGAAAAGTTCCAAAACTCGCGCGCGCGCGAGTTTTTTGACGTCTTGGCGCACTATAAACGCACTTTTGAGGGTCGAAGAGCGTTTTTAGACTCAAAAGTCGACTTTTAGAGAAGTCAATTAGCTAATTGAATGCGCTCTGTTGCGTCGAGCGCGTGGCGATCTTCGATCACGCACAGAACCCGACTTGAGCGGTGTGCGAATCGATTTTGCAAAATCTTGTTAGCGGTGCACTTTGTGCGCTAAGGGCGCTGGAAAGAAGCGGCCGCTGATAAGGAATATCGCAACAGGGCGTGTGGGAAATCGATGCGAAAACATCAATTTGGTGGTGGAAAAGTGGGAAATTGGGTTAGCGCAGCTCGTGCGCTAAGAATAGAAGCTAGCGCAGTAGATGCGTTAGCTAAAATTTAGCCAACAAATGTAGTTTAGACTTGGATTTGACGTTTCAAAGGCTAAGGAAAACCAGCATATAGACTGAGGCCCAAAATCACTACTTACTGCCACCTACAGTAACCCGCTTGCTTCCAAATTTCCACTAGAGTCCAGTCAGTCACTAGCCAGAGCTTAGCCAGAGAAGCTGAATTTAGGCCTATATTTTGTCTTACAATGGCTTGACGGTTTACCAAACTGATTTCGTCTTAAATCACCATACTACCACCTACAGTAACCCATTCTCTATTCCAGATTGCCACATCAGCTTCCCCCAGCGTCCCGAAATCGCCGATCGACACCTCTATCTTCGCCTCGTCCACCACCCGGCCACGTTCCGTCTTACGGTAGGCGAGAACGTGAGGAGCGTCCACATTTGGATCAACGGCAACCCAGTGGAGCTCAAGAGGGACATGTTCATGCCGGTGTCGATGAATGACGTCATCGAACTGGGCGAACGCCTCTCCGTCACCATCTCCGATCCTCTCCACGCGCCGATTTTCCTCGGCGCGAGCGAGGAGCAAAAGAAGAGGATGTACGAGGAGGTGAAGAAGTACAGAAATGGACTACAGTAACCGCGAGCGATGCGCTGTTTGTACATAGATTGTTGTTTTCGTTGTTTCCCGCTCATTGACACACGTGAAGGTGCCTTTTTGAATTGAAGATAGGAATGTAGCATATACGTATAGGGCGACTAGAGAGCAGTATGAGCAGGTACAGTACCACTAGCGGTACTGTACACTATTGTAGATAACTCAAGCTCAATTTTGTTGTTTCTTGTTGTTGTTTTTTATCATTTGGTGTGTGAAAGTAAAGAGTTTTGACTCGGAAATGAGGGAATTATTAGCTTGGGATTAAAGAAGTCGCTTTTAACATAACACGCAATCACGAAGCAAGAGAAGAGCGATGTGAACTAGAGGAACAAGGCCAAAACAACTCTAATCGTCTTAAAAATGAATGACGCAATTGGCAAATGTAAGAAAATGACGTGTTTTCACGCCTAAAATTGTCTTTTCACGTGAATTATCACTGAAATTCGCCAAATCTTTGTTCAAAGTGAAACGGATTGACTGACGAAGAAAACTGAATTTTCAGATTTTTGACTCTTTTTTTGGGTCGATAAACTCAAAAATGTGGAATAAAATCGTAAAAAATCAAGCCAGCTGACTGATAAAATGATTTTTAATTAAGTTCAAAAGTAAACTAATGGCTATTTCCGGTTTGGATTCGGACAGATTGCAAATTGTGGACCAAAAAATAATGATTTTAACAATTCATGCGATGTTGATGTTCTGCTGTCTGATCGTTAAAAAAATTGCTGAAGAATCGGTGGCGTTAACCCAAAAACTACTTACAAATTTTGAAAAATTGAAAATTACCAAAAATTTTTGCTAATTTGGGTGGTGAGTGGAAATTGAAGGATATGAGAAAGACAAATGAACACGTAACCGCGCAAAATTGACACAACACCTTAACAGCAACAAATGCGTTCAAGAAGCGCGAGTGGAGAACAAGATGATAATTACTTTTAGGAAACTATGCTTTTGCTTGCTTGCTTGCTTGGCAGCTCTGCATTTCTTGAGCAATTTTGTATTTCATGCAATCAAATCAAACATGAACATCAAAAAGTAAAAGAAAAGGGGGTACAGTAGTAAAGATTTAAAAAATAAATACATGCGATAAATCAGAAATCGATTTACTTGGATTTGGACATAAACCAGAGAAACCCATTTTTTTTTTTAAAAAGAAGGCCACTGAGCCGAGCCACGAGCATTGACTGCTCGATTTTGTTAGAAAACAACGAAAACAAAGAGATAAATTAACAAAAAAAACTCGTATTTCGAATGTCTAATTCGAATTCGAATGAATAAACAGCAAATTAGCTAAAAAAAAGTAAATTTTGCAGTGAAAAATCAAAAAACAAGGAATTAAAATTTAAAAAATTCGATTTGCAAATGAAGATCGAATCGTATTCCACGGTTTGTTGGAAACTCGGAATGAACACCAGGGTATGAAAGTGAAAATGACTCAGAAAAGGAGATTGATGGAGAAACATGATGCTGGCGATGCATAAATCCGGCGCGTCAAACAGATGTCAACAACATTACAACGACGACGCGTTATACGACACGATTGAATCGCGAGAGCACGAGTACAAAGAGCGCAACAGTGCAAGCAAACAGGGCATTTGCAGAGGTGTACAAACTCGCGCAGAGAACGACGATGAAGAGGAGATGAGATTAGGAAAAACGAAATTTGCAAAGATTCTATTTTTAACTCTGCTTCCCTGCGATCAATCACTCTCGCAAACGTCATAAACACTTTAACAAAAGCTTTGAATTATGACGCTCGTTCAGACCACTAAATCACTCAATTTTTGTCGTTCTTAAAGACTTGCTGCCCCTTCAAATTCCCGGAATCCTCCGCTGCTTTCCCTCCGCAAAATCTCTCTCATTTCAATCTGAGCACGGCGAACGCAGAGAGATCGAAAACAGATCGATTGATCACAGATGAGTTGTTTTTTGAGGCGGTCAACTGTTGGTCGAGCGGATGGAATGAACTGCGGGGTGAGAACGTGGAAATTCAACAATTTTCAATAATCCATTTGTTATAATTGTACTCTCTGCTATTCAGTATCATAGAACACATAGAGCTGGCAGCAAAAAAAACAGAAATCATAGTCTTAACTGAAAAAAGTCATCGGCCGCAAAAATATGAGCTTTTGACTTCAAATTTATGGTAATTAATAGGAATATTGCTATTTTAAATGTGAATTTCATTGGATCAGGGTGGCAAAACTACTGTGGAACTTTGCTAGATGAGGAAAACAAAGTAAATAAAAATAAAACCGGTGGCGGAGAACTTTTGTATTTTTAACGCAATTTTGCTTTTTTGTTGTTAATTGAGGTAAACAAAGTTCAAAAGAGAGAAGACGCTAATGAATGGGCTTATGTTCAGACGGGATGATTTAGGGCGCAAAATGTAGAATTTTATTTTTTTAAATCCAGAAAATCACTTCAGCAAAAATCGGAGTTTCTGGAATT